>JACEIK010000320.1:452560-501079 GCA_018107945.1 Datura stramonium | reverse complement strand
TCATTTACTAACTCTTGACACTTTTCTTCTAGTTCTACTAGATTAGTGATCAAGACTCCCTTTTCTGACTCAAGTTCATCAATACACTGGTTCAAACCTTCCTTTTCCTTAGTGATATCATAGAATGAATCAATTAATACACTAGCCAATGATCTCAGCTCTTTCACATTATAATCCTTTAAATTCTTTTTAATGTCATGAAAGGTTACCTTTTCTTCTTCATCAGCATCCAAATTTTCCATGAAGGCAAACATCATGTTGAAGGGTGAATCATCATCCTCCACAACCATCATTGAGGCATCCTCCCCAGCTTCATCCTTGTCTGATTCATCTGATGAATTTCCCCATGCAGCTAGAGATTGCTTGACTAGCTTGTCAGCTGCAGCTCTCCTCCTGAATTTATCTGGGACCCGGTCCTTCTTCCAGGCTTTATCAGCACTGGTTCTTAGGTACTCCTTGTAGTCGACTTTATGCATAGGACAGTCTTTGATAAAGTGACCTGGTTTCGCACATTTGTTGCAGAGATCATTGGAACCAGGTCCCCTGTTTGAACTTGACCTCTTAGGAAAGCCGCCACTGCGCCTAATCATCTTTTGAATCTCCTTGTCAAATAGGCCATGTCTTCATTGTCTTCACTGGAGCTTACTTGAGTTCCTTTGAGAGCTAAGCCTTTGTCCTTCTTCTGCTAGCCTCTATTTTGATCATGCTGCCTCTTGAGCTCATAGGTTTTAAGATTTCCTATGAGTTCATCCATTGTAAGAATGTCTAGATTCCTGTCTTCCGTAATGGCATCAACTTTACTTTCCCAAGACTTGGGAAGAACACTGAAAATCTTCCTAACCAACCTGCTTGGTTTTATCACTTCTCCCAGATAGTAGAGCTCATTGGTAATGGATGTAAGTCTAGTGTGCATCTCTTCAATGGATTCTCCCTCTTTCATTGAGAACATTTCATACTGAGTGGTAAGCATATCCACTTTAGACTGTTTGACTTGGCTGGTCCCTTCATGAGCCATTCTATAGAGCTCATTGGTACGGATGTAAGTCTAGTGTGCATCTCTTGAATGGATTCTCCCTCTTTCATTGAGAACATTTCATACCGAGTGGTAAGCATATCCACTTTAGACTGCTTGACTTGGTCGTGTCCCTTCATGAGCCATTCTCCTAAGACAGGCCCCAAATCTCCTTGGTCGTTCCCACAAGCCGAGATTCGATTGCTTCATCCGGACTCATGCCATGCAAACAAGGAGCTTGGCTTTGTAGTTCTTCTCAATGAGTTTTCTATCATTGTGATTGAACTCTTTCCTTGTTTTGGGAACCGATATATTAGTCTCTCCTTCTTTTACTATCTTCATGGGGACGTATGACCATCTAACACAACATCTCATAGCTCACTATCCTCATCCATGATGAAATCATGCATTCTAGTCTTCCACCATCCGTAGTATTGTCCATTAAACCTAGGAGGTCTAGTAGTAGACTCGCCCCTCTTCAAGATTCGGTGGTGCTGTGTTACATTTTACAGGATCATTTCTAGGTGTTAACCTTTAGAAAGAACCCGCTTCCATACCAAATGTTGGGTTATAATGTGTTCGACCACCATACTCGACTAGGCCTCCTTTCTATCGTGTAGCACAGAATTGACTCACACGCACACACGTAAATAAGGCAGTAAGGAATGTGACACACAATATTTAGCGTGGAAAACCCCCTGCTCAAGGGAAGTAAAAAACCACAACCTACCTCGTAGGATTAAACCACTCTACTAGATCCGAGCAACAAGATTACGCGTACTCTTAGTATAAAAACTAAGAGATTAACCTCCTAATCTCCCACTTGTAACACCTCTATATTACAAGACTTCAAACAATGACTTTATTGTCATCTATACCAAATGCAAAACTCAATCGGAAATACAAGGCTAACTTTAGCCAAATGTCACCAACTCTAGCCGGCTTAAATAAGAAGATAACCTTTTGAAAATAAGAAAACAAGCTTGTACAAATGACAAGTTTTTCTATCTATTACAACACACCTCACACTCTAATGGTGCATCTAAATCTTGAGCACATTAATCTCAATCTTCACCTTCGTATGAGTGCAAACAATGGCCGCTTTCGCAGAGGAGAATATGCTAGGTACAAAGGTGTATTTTTCTCAATAGTGGTGGGAACATGTGTTGTGTGTCCACTTATGTTGTTTTGCAAGATGCCAAGTGCACAATTTTGGACACACAAAACAAGAAAAACTATTCCATTGGTCGAGTACACCGCCCGTCGCACCGCCCGTGACCGTCGCCCTCACCAACCTCCCCGCCATAAAAACACCTTTACAACCGTAATAAAAGTTTCTACCAGCTTCAAATTGGTGTCAACAAGGTACAAAATGTGATCCGGGTCCCCGTATGGGGTTGACATCATCAAAACCAACAATCTTAACAGAATTCATCGATAGTTTAAAACACTGGGTTTAAGGAAGAAGAAACAGTCTATTTTCTTCATTATCCATTTTGCTTCTATAATCTTCTTTCTTCTTTTTTTAAGAAAAAGATCCTTTATTGATTCATTAATTATGTAGAGACCGTAACTAGTGTATGCAGGGAAATGGAAACACAAGGGACGTCATATTCTTACCCATTTGCTAAAAATCTTAATCGATTTGAAAGAGTAAATATCTCTCCATTTTTCACCTAACTTACAAGAGTGCCTATGATCTCCGCCTCTCAAAACCTAGGAAAAAAAAGAGAAAGAAGTTAGAAGAAAGTCAGCAACGAAAACACAAAAATAAAGGAGCTTCCTTAAATGACAACCGTTAATTTTGCATTTCAATTCTGTATAAGCATCTTGCAACCAAGAGCTCAAGCTTCAAGTTGTCCTTGAATGATCAAGCTTTTGCTGTGTTGGAGCCTAATCCTTCACCGCCATCAAACATTTGATAGTAAGCTAGTTAAGATAACAAAATGAAATTTGAATAAGAATGTTTAACTTCTTGATAAAGCCCGAGTGTAAGATAATGGATCTACTCACTTCAAAATGGCATTTTTTAATTGGTCGTTAAGTCCCCCAAATCCCAAGGATGTCACTTCTGCCCAAACTCTCCATATGCCCAAATCTTTCCTTAGAACTTCTTTTTGATCACGAGCCTAACATAAAAGTGAATAACTCCTCCATACACTTAAATACAAAACAATTGAAATTTAATTCTTGGAACCCGCTGAAATTCTTTTCTAATTTTAAGTGGTTAAGCACCTATAGTTAAAAACTTTATCCTCCTAGTACAAGCTTTGCAAAATTTTCAAGGGACAAGGGCTTTGAAAATGTTCTATGCATAGAAAATTGAAAAAAGAAGTGTGTGTAAATCATAATTTATAATTTACCTCAAACCCCGAGGATGTAATTTCTGCTCCAAGATTCTCCACTCAAATATCTCCTTAAAATACCTTTCTTTACTTTTTGTTGTTCATGGACCTAGCAAAAAGTGAATGACTCCATATTTATTTTAAAAAAACTCAATTTTTATTTAAGAACCAGGCAAAATTCTTTTTAATTGTTACTTGGAAAGGCACTTTTAGTTCAAACTTTTATCCTCCAGTAATAAGCTTTGACAAATTTTTAAGAGCTTTGAAACTGAAAATTTTGTGGGGTTTGGAAGTTGGGGGCTTGGGTAGTTAATGCTACATTTAATTTTTTATAAACGTGAAAATGGTTAAAAGATTAAAGCCATAATACTTTTAAAACTAAAGAAAAACAACAATTAAATAAATAAATAAATAAATAATTTTTTAAAAAAAATCAAAAATCAGAAAAAGGAATGGAAGCCTTGTGAAGCATGCCACGCGCATGCCTTCTTAACCTTCTTATATATATATATATATATATATATATTGTTTATCTTTATTCTAAATTTTGTTTGCACACAATTTAGTTGTAATTACTGCGGTGGTTACTATAGAAAATGCCACATCCCCATATGTGCATTCCATGGGGAACCTTATTTCTAGATCAAACCATTCAAGGTTGGAATATGATTTTTCCCATCATCTTATTGCCCGGTCCCTTTCTCGTCATTGTCAATTATTTTAGTTCGAGATAAACATGTTTTGTTAGTTTTTGTACTTGCATAAATATTATATATAAATTTTCTTTTAGCAAATATAACATTTAATGTGACTTTACAAACTGACTTGATAACTTACATATGAATATGTCTATAAACATGAAATTACTAGGGTCTTAATATGTGATCGCTTAAATAGAAATTTCCGTCGGGTATTGCAAATTTTAAAAACTTTTTTGTTGTAATGTGATGCATTAGAAATGTGGCTTAAAAATAATAATAAAATTATGGCCATTGTAAATGATAATATTTTAAAGGCTTAAAGTGAGTTCTAGTACAAATTGGTCTAATTTGGGTCTATTATATCGTTGGTTGAGGATAAGATGGTGGATTTAAGTCTAATCGCATCAAGATGGTAAGATATAGGGTTAAAGTCTCAATGCACCATGTTGATAAGATGTTGGGTTCAAGTTCTACCAAAATTTGGCCTAACACCTTCTTATGGGTAAGACATTGCCTCTTACCCCAACTTGATATATTGATGATGTAATGATGATCGAGATAAAATAATATATTTTTGATGAAAATTATGAAAGCCCATTCTACTTGATATACCATCTCCGTCGGAAATGTGGTAGCAATGCATAATAAGTCCGAATGAAGAAAGTAAAGTTAATCAAAGAACATGAGCGGTAAAGAATAAAAATAATGTGAATCATCATTATTATGGCAATTGTAGCATCAATTTGATAAATTTTATAAATTTTCCATAAAAATAAAAAAATATAAAATGGTGGTGCATTTGACCTTTCAAAGTGATATTGAGATGTGTCATATCAACTTCATGACATAACAATAAATTAATAATATAATTTTATGAAGCATATACAAATGGTTATAGTCCATGGCTTGTGTTGGTCAAAGAATGTTCACCCGTTTTTTAAAGTGAATGTGTCAAGATGTATCAAAAGTTATGATAAGAATGTGTTTATGTATGGTTGGACAAATGTCACAACTTACCTCTATGGGATATTTGAGAAATAAAGAAAATTATGTTGGCACAAAGGTCATGGGTAATGTACTTTAGCATATCGTAATATTGTAGCATGTCTTGTCATGAACTCCGGAAGGATTAAATCAAAAAATAATTCTTGTCTACCACATTGGCTCAATTCTACCTTCCACATCCAATTCTTCCTTCATTACAAGGCCCAGCTTCGCTAAACTCGCACCGACCAACAATATGCGGGTAGCTTACAAAAAGATTTGACCAAAATAAATATTATTGTGTGACTGCATGAATTTTTCATTGGATGCGTACCTATGGTACGTTAAACATATTTTGCCACATCTTTTGGAAAAGGCACTAAAGGCAAAACAACAAAAGAGTCTTGCCTATAATGATTTTGACCATGAAATAATAATAAGATTTTCTCCCTAAAAGGACATATTCACCATATAAATGGTATTACGGAATATGTGGTAGTACATAATTATTTGAAAGCTTTGAAAGATTTAATGTGTTATTATATGGAGGAATGAAATTATTTATAATATTAGGGTTGTAGTAAGTCTCAAAAGAAACTTATTAAGTTTCAGATACATTGGTTAAAAATAAATTATATTGAGACTGTAAATTATAAGAAGATTTAATATCTTCACATTACTATAATTGAATCGATTTATAAATGTGAAAGGTTACCCATATTATCCTCTTGTTTGAAGTACAAAAATGTGGACATGATGAGAATCACATGCGATAGTAAATTTGTTTATCAAATAAATACCATTGGCATGATCGGTCAGGGCCATTTCGATAAAAATATAATGCAAAAATAATTAAGAATTTACATGGTTATATATTGAAAAATTAAGAGATTTTCAAGAATTCTCTTGTGTTGCTCGTTCTCATGATAAATTAAATATTATACCAACTAAGGTTAGGATTGTATTCCTTGAATTTTTTGGAACATATAAAAAGGTGAATATGAGTCTGCTCACCGCCATGTGACCATTTGTTATTATATGATTTTAATAGATACATCTATGGTATGGTCACATGCGCTCGATATTAATTTGCAAGGTGCTCAAATTATTAAACTAAAAGCATGGTTTCAAATTGTAAAATTTCATTGATAATGTTGATTTATATCTAAGTTTGTTACCGTAAATTATATGCCTGAATTATAGCCAACACGTTTATGAGAACAAATCTCTCAAATAAAATTTGGTATGAGATGTGTTTATTTAATATGTAGCAACACTTGTATGCATTAAGCCAACAAAGTTTCCCTATCACAATTGGTTCAAGGTCACAAACCAAATAATTTCCATCTAAAAATTTAAATATATGGACTATGATTCAATTGCTCTACCACAACGCATGAAGATGAGTACCCAAATAAAATTTGGGGATAAATATTAGATTTTAACATTAGGGTGGTAGATGATTCGCACCGAAAATTGGTATGAGGTGGAATTATCTAGATCCTCGCAAAAATAAGGAATTTGAAGTTCAAAGAGATAATTTATTTGTAAAATAATAAAATCAATTGTCGATGTATTTGCTAACCCTATGTTATAATCCAACTACAAATACTCTAATAAGTTCCTTGAAAGACAAAGTCTATAACACACTGAAGTGTACAGGTCAATTGATTCCAAAGATAAAACTTCTTGAAGAATGAGAGTAGAAAATGATTAATATGACCATATAATAATGAGACAAGGTTTTAAAAGAGCACCACAATATAATACTTCATCATTATAAAATCTCGATTCACCCACATAGTACATATGCATACGTACATAATACTAGAAATAGAAGCCTGTGCTATGCACGGGCCAATTATTTGTTTAAATTATTAGAAATTTCATATATATACATAAATAATATTTAATATTATAAATTATACCAAGATTTTTTAATTTACAAAATAGATATTAATCTTTTTTATAATAAATTCACTCAAATTTTCGGTTAAGACATAAAAAATTCTCTCAAATTTTAAAAGTGGTATGAAATGTGTGTATCTCGCTTAAGGATTAAAATTTTTATGTATGAAAGATATATGAAAATTTTGTATAAAATGTGTATATAAAAATATAAATTTGTATAAAATTCATATTACATTTTTGAAAATTCAATACATCTATAATAAACATTGTATATAACTTTCATTCCACACTTAATATTACTACAACAATATAAACTTATATGATGCAACTTTAATACAATTTATTCAAAAACACATCAAATTTATCAAATCATCCTCAAATTTGAGATATAGCCTCACCGAGGTGTTCTCCGACTTTTGGAACCACATCCATTTGAATTACTTTATTTTCCAAACTCAAGTTTCAACTTTGAAGCTTCAAGCTTCATCCATGGTGGAATTGGAGATTTAACATGAAATTTTATTCAAAATCACATCAAATCTACATCAAATCATTCTAAAATTGGAGATATGGTATCTCAAAATTTTCTCAATCATTTAGAACCACATCCGATATAAAATTATTTTAATTTTCTAAAATCAAAATTTCAAAATTCTCATCAATGGTGGAATTCAAAATTTTAATTCAGAAATTCTTTTTGATATATTGAAGAAATAAAGGAAGTTGAAAAAGAGGCTAGTAAGCACTATAACAATTGAAATGTGTAATGCATGGTTAAAGAGAAAAAAGGCTATGTTTATGGTATAATTTATAGCTACTTTAGTACAACTTTATTGCGATATCAATAAATAAACCAACTTTACAATCAACAATGCTTATTTTACAACTTTTTTGTCAGGTTCGCCCTCCTTTGCTACTTCTATATAAGAGAAAAATATATTGAATCAATTATTTTTAATTAATAGATCCATTTACAACTTCGAATATAAAATTGAAAGGCACAAAATAGAAAAAGATACTATGAATCATAGAACTAATAAACATACCATCAAATTTGAAAAAGAGTAAATGAAATGATCAAATTTACATAAAAGAAACCATTGTGTTTGCGAGCTCTTGCAATATCTATATGAGTGTTGATCTTTTTTCTAGAATCATACTTTAACTCATGCAAATCAACCAAAGGGATACTAGCCATATGTGAAGATGGCACCATGTAACACTTGGGAACATTTGATATCCCCTTGTCTTGTGGATTTTTTCCTATAAAAAATGTTCGAATTAAGTGAGTTAAATATTGGTGTGAATTGGAAAATGGTGATGGAGGGGGTGAAAAGTTATTTGTAATAAAGTGAACTTTATCCTTCATTGGTAGGAAGAGGAAGACTCTTGTACTTATATATTTAGAAGCCTATCCCTCTAACTCAGAGAGCTGAGAAGAAAGTCTCTCCTCGTTTCATCACAATACGCCGTGATTTTTTGATTCGTATTTGATTCGATGGATCCGATCGACATTGAAATTTTTTGGACAAAACACCACTTCAACTCAATTTTTCAGGTTATAAATAAAGTCATTCTATTTTCATTCTAGCATCAATTTTCTAACATTCTACATTTTTGAAAAATAAATATCGAAGTTTTTGTATTATTTGTTGATGTTCTTAGAGTTTGTCAAGTAATCCAAGACCTTTAGTACAGTGAAGGGATTAAATTCTTAAGAACACACAGTGAATTATGTGGTAACACACAAAAGAAGGGTGTAACAAGTTTAAAGAATTTAAAATTTTTTTAATTTTTTTAATTTTTTTAATTTTTTTAATTTTTTTAATTTTTTTAATTTTTTTAATTTTTTTAATTTTTTTAATTTTTTTAATTTTTTTAATTTTTTTAATTTTTTTAATTTTTTTAATTTTTTTAATTTTTTTAATTTTTTTAATTTTTTTAATTTTTTTAATTTTTTTAATTTTTTTATTATTTTTGTAATTTAATTTCCGCGAAAATAATTACCAACAAAAATTTCTTATCGAACTGATACCTCAACTAAAATCTATTCTAAACAAGTGTTTTTACATCAGTTCAACTCAATTTCTTAGGATATGAATAAATACATTCTACCTTTATTTTGGCATCGATTTTCTAATATTCTCGTATTTTTTGAACAAACAAATATCAAGTCTTTGTATGATCCGTTGTTGTTCAAGGTAGAGTTCTTCAAAGTTTTTGGTGTTTGAGGTACTGCTATATCATTAACAAGTATATCCATTTTATCATAGGATGAAGAAATCCAAAACCTTGAGTATAATGAGGTGATTAAATTTCATAAGGACACACAATGAATTTTATGGTATTGGATATTTAGTAATTTATTATTTTCTTTTTCTGGTTTGAACATAATAAGGGTAGCAAGCTTAAGAAATTTAATATTTTTTAAAATTTTTGTGTTCATCTCTTTTTTTGATTCCGGGACTAAATGTAACACCCCAAAAGTCCCTAAGATTAGACCCGAGGTTGAAATAGAGAGAAAATAGAAAGATCTACCCTAGGTCAGCGAACGAGTTATTCAAAGGTTGACTCCTCAAATGACTTGATGGGTCATTAAGTGACCCGTTAAGTGTGCAAGAGTGGGAAAAAATATTGGTTCCGTGGAGACGGATGTATGGGACCACGAGCCGAGTCACCCCACGATTCGTTAGGCATCCATTGGGTGTGCAAAGGTTGGAGAAAGGTAAAAATCTGTAGCCAGGATGAATTGTCACGAGTCATTGAGTCACCTAACAGTTCGTTAGGTGGCCTGTTAGGGGTGAAGCTTGGCTTGAAACTCGAGGATTCAAAGGGTCGTGATGAGTGGTGAAGTGATCTGCTAAGGTGTAACTATAATCATTAAGTGGAGGCGTCGTATCAAGATCAAAGTTGGAATTATGTACAATACATGAAGACTTGACGAGCCGTCATGTGGCCTAATGAGTCATTAGGTCACTCATTGGGACTAGTAGTGCTCTTTTTGCAGACGGATAATTAAGGGCAGTTTTCGTAATTCCTACGTTCCTAACTCCTAAACTAAGCCGTTTTAAGCTTCCTAAAGAGTTTTTTAAGAGGTTTTAACCTAGCCTAAGTCATTATGCTCTCATAATTTCATTGAATTTGAAATTCTCTTCCAAGATCAAGCTAGGGCTCGGCTAAATTCACTCACCCCTTGAGCTTTCAAGACCAGCCTTAGAAATCAAGTTACTGTGTATGTAGAGCCATGAATGGGGATTTTTCCACCGTCATGCCTAATTTATTCTCTAATTCACGAATTTAAGTCTTCAATCAAGTGTATTAAAATTTTAGGATTTAACCACCCTATGTGTGCAATGTCTATGAGTCCTATTTCCTCAAGTTTCTATAATGATTTAAGACTAATGAGTAGGTATAACACTCAATTGATTATCAATTCATATTTTCAAATGTCATGAAAATTAAGTGCCCAACTATGCAATGACTTATGAAATTAAACTTATGAGTCTATGATTTCAAGTATACGAAGTGAATTATGTTTTATGATTATAATGCACGATTTCCAAAAAAATCCTTCATGAATTTATGGATTTTAGAGTATTATGATTTCCTCAAATATGCATGAATTTTATGAATATCAAGTTTATGATCATGACCGACTCACAGGTCTATTTTATGGCTAGTTCACGTATCTCAAGTATGTTATGAATCTCATGATTTCAACTAGCCTATGTACTTCAAGTATGTTTCATGATTATAATATGAGCATCGATATACGTTTTAGAGTAGTATTTAACACCGAGTAGGTCGTGTCTGCTGTACCTGTGTCTTAAAACTACGTGCCAATATAGCCATGATGGGGTCCTCCACGGGAGTTTCTCCTATCCCCATATAGGCCACCCATGAGTGATATCACGCTTTTTTTCATGGTTCTACCGCAATGTACGGTACTCACCCTTCTCATACTAGATTTACGTAGTGTCGGCCCATGTATACTCACATGGGGTTTATCGGTTATAAGAATCTTCCATTATTTCTCATGTTTTCAAATACTCATGTTCATGACTTATAATATTATGTTTCTATAATATACTTGAATCTTATTGACGCTTATGAGTTTTCACTTACGATTTAAAGCATGACAAGTTATATGATCTCTAATTCTAAATTTTGGGTCCTTATTTTCAGATTACGATAAATAGTTTATGCTCATGTATACTTCGAATTTATGGCTTAAAGCATGCCGTTCTTATTCTCCATCCTTTGATTTATATGTGATTTTATACTATCATTTTACTCAGAATATTTTACTTACCTTACATACTAAGTTCATTCAGAATCGACGCATACTCTATGCCAGTATCGTCTCATGATATAGGTCTCCGGTGATCCTCACACCTATCATTAGCTCGCACTCCGCCTCAATTTAGTCAGATCCCGCTTTGGGTGAGTCCTTATTCTCCGGGACGCGTCAATTTTATGTATTTACCATGTCTTTCGGCCGCTCAGAGGGTTAGCTGGGTACCGCCCCATCAGCCCATCGATGTTTTAGAGGCTTTTCGATGACATGTATAGATGTTTTTAGTGATGTTGGTTGTCATTTCAATGTTGTTATGCATTGTAGATTTCAAACTATATTATGTCTATGTTGTATTTCACAGTTTATGCTCTTGAGTTGCTATGTATGTACCATGGGTTCTCTTGAGTCATTTGTGGTTCTATGTCCCATGTCTCGATCCAAGGTCCTACGGGTTGTGATAAACTTGGTATCGTAGTGAAGGTTTAGGGTGTGTCCTAGGTTGTCTAAAATCCATCTTGAGTAGAATCTTTTCATGGGTGTGAAGCGCGCCACACTTATGGGGAAGAGGTTACAAGACGTTTTAGGAAATTTTCTTCTTTCATGATCTATGCTGTGCGGTGAAATACCTATCTATTCCTCTAACTCATACCATATGCGTATGTAGAAATATGCCTTCATGCCAAGTCAACTGGGTAGAAGAAATGACAATGAAAATGGCAATGATAAGGGCATTAGCCACTCTACCCGCCTTCGACGATCCCTGTTCTTAAAGAGGTGTCGCGCCCCATTTTTCTCGTGGAAAGTGGGACTCGACATGTGACGGCTCTAAAGGATTGTTTTAGAAGAAGTGAAGAGTCGCCACCTAATGATTTGGCAGGTGCTTAGGGCAATCAGATAATCCCAAGGGTCCGTTTTTACTGGAAATTTCAGGTCACCGCAGAGTCGGGCAAGGGTTCAATACTAAAAAGAAAGGTGTTAGACACCTTCGAGGTCCAAAAATATGGTTTCTAATCGGATTCTTTAATTATGTGGGGTATTTACTAATCGAGTAGATAAGATTGATTTTTTAAGCTTTTTATGTAAAACAACTTAAATAAACTAAGGACAAAAATCTTAGCATGGTTAAATAACTTTTGCAATTAAAATAGAAGAAAAATCAACAAGTAAGAAGAAAGAAGATTAAGACACAGTACGAAAGAAATAAATTTAGCAAATTTATGCAAATAAGGATTGACAAATAAAGGCAAACAATAATAAATAAACGACAAGAAGGAAACAATAACAAAACAAATAAATAAACTTTAAGGATTGGATCAACCGCAAGAGGCGCCTCACGTATCCCAAAAGGAATCGTGTCAAAACTTGCCTCCGCTTCTTTTTTAATGAGGGGGTTATTTTAACCTAATGGGATCACCCCCGCAACTAAAAATAATACTTTGCAACCGTTTAGATTGCTCGTATTATTCAAATGAGCATTGCATCATCATGTCCCAACTACCCACCTAATTGATTAGTTATTAGTCTTAAATCGATCTAAACAACGAAAGAATACTAATGCTCAGCATATGCCTACCGTCCAACCCTAATGTCCAAGAGGCAATGGACTGCTAACTTGGATTTTTGGTCTAGGTTTCTTAGGGCTTTTAAGGCAATTAACGCAAGCAAACAAATAATAATTAAAACACTTAGCATACAAAGGTTTCAATTAAGCTCTCTATCCTATGACTTATTTCCAATGCAATAAGAATCAAATTTGAATATGCAGCACATAAAGTAACTTAGCTGTACAAGATATTTAATTTAAACAAATACATATATTCCGAAGGCATGGGAACTATACTACAAAATAAAACTGCCTCGTAGCAACAAAGGTTTTAACACTTATGCACATGATTTTTATTCAAAGATCAGACTAAATAATGACAAAGATAAAGTGATTCCTAAAAGAAAGTGATTTAGTGGCCGACAACTTGGCACGAATATGAGAATTATGGTCATAATAATTGATTAACTATCAACAAGCTTGATTTCAACCAGTTATTAATCAAATCCTTTTTACGCCTACATGCGAGATATTTATACATGATAATTCATTAATGAGGAATGGATTAGGAGTACTAACACATATTGCAAGTAATCATTATAGGAAAGTTTTACCAAAATTTAAACATAAGACATGCCGAACAGATTTCTTTGATTCCTATAAACATGATTTCTAGTAGCGATAATTAATTTCATATTAATCCTATGACATGATATCTAAGTTACAAATATTATTTAATTTCTAATGAATGACTTTATAATTATGTTTAGAATCCTATGAGCATGCATTCTGGTGGTTACGTATTGAAATCCTATCGGCATGATTTCTATCAAGTTATACCTAGAAGTCAGGAAAACAACAAAGCATACAATTCCCCGCCCCACAAAACCCTTTTCACTATTATGAGTGTTTTTATTACAAGTATTACAAAAAATAAAAATAAAATAAAATAAATAACTATGGCACATGGATAAACAATATTAGAATAATTCTCGTTGCCTTCTTTCGCTCCGGCCACTCTCCCATGAATCCCGGAATAATATGATACCCGCTTAAAAGTTAGTACAATAATGGACACGAAACAATAATTCGATAGTCTTTACCACAAATTTAGCTAACCCCGTAAAAATTATGTGAAACATATTAAACATTTATCATGATAAGAGAAAGAGAAATCAAAGAGAATAAATGACAATGCAAATGTCATCTTATAAAGATAAATAAACTAAATCAAAGATATGCAAAATCGAAAGAAATTGACTACATCAATGATGTAACAAATTGCCTTGATCGATACCCAATCCTCAACACATCAAGATCACAAAAATTTTAAAGAATCTGAAGCAAAGGCTTGTGCTGAGGAGGATAAAGTTGTTGTAGGGAATGAGAGCAAAGTTCTTGATAAAATAAATGATATTTTAATGTAAGAAAAGATAGAGTTAAAGTTGATTCTCAAACAAGTGAGTGTCGTCCCCACTATTACGAGTGGAAAAAAAGGATATTTATATAATATAGGGAATTCATGAATATGGGCAAGGAATCAATCATTGATTGAAAGCATAGTAAATTAGGGAAATAAAATCAGGAGGAAAATGGAGAATCAATCAAAGGGTAGTACTCTAGTAAAATTAGGTCAAAATGTTCAAGAGATAATATTTCTTTTCCAAGCAATTAAATAGATACTAAATTAATTAAAGGAGAGCGTAATCAATTATAAATTTGTCTTAAATTAAGGCAGATCACATGGAATCAAATCTCACCAAAATTATATATTTAAAAATATAATTTGAGGTTACCATAAGTATTCTAGTGCTCAAATTGTCACATAATTTAAAGGACAGATAGAAAGGAAACAAAGTAATCAAAGGACAGAATAGAGGAGAATTTACAAGATCAATCATTCTTTTTCATAATTAATAGATACTAAATTAATTAAAGGAGAGCGTAATCAATTATAAATTTGTCTTAAATTAAGGCAGATCACATGAAATCAAATCTCACCAAAATTATATATTTTTAAAAATACCTTTGAGGTTACTATGGTATTCTAGTGCTTAAATTGTCACATAATTTAAAGGACAGATAGAAAGGAAACAAAGTAATCAAAGGACAGAATAGAGGAGAAATTTCATAAGATCAATCAAGAAATTATTTCAAACAGTTTAATGAAATCAATCAAGAATTACTATAGTTATACATGTGCCAGATTATTGACCATTCGCACCATATCTTCTTTAATTAAGATAAATAGTAAGAGAGATCTTTATTTGTCGCAATAATCAGGGACAAGCATGTTTAACTAGAAGGAAAGTCACTACACGCAATAAGAATAACTAGTAAAATTGATTTAAATAAGAAAGAAGAGCATGTTCATAACTTTGTTGGGAATTATCAAAAGTAGACAAATATTAGCTGCCACATAATGCTCAAAGTAGGGATATTTAATTATCATGTTGTTCAGCGCAAACTGTCATAATACTATATTGAGTAAAATCTAAAGTTAACATGATTAGAATATGACGTGATTATAAGCCATATTTGAAGAGGAACATAGAGCAAACAATCAAAACATTTTTGTAAAATCATTCAAGGAGCAAATAGAGTAATAATAATATTAATAAAAACAATAAGAGTTTGACAGTGATTAAAAGAAGAATAAAATAAGCAGTGCACTGAGACTTATTAAAATCACACAATCAATTAATTTGTAATGGTCTACTGACTATGAAAATTCTGACAGAATTAAAGTCTCAACATTAAGAGCTATCATATATGATGGCACACGAATAGAGGAGAGTAAGAAATCATCCTATTTTAATCCTAGTAAATTAATATTCATTGAGCACCGCTGATGAATAGAAATGATAAATGAGAAAGAGGATGAAATAATCACACCAATATAGAGGATTACCACTCTATGTGTTCAAACAGAAATCATCCTAAGAAATTGTGAATTTCCAATCTAAGAGTTATTAAGAAACAAACAGGAATTTTCACACATAAGCCATCAATTAACACGCATAACTTATCGTTAAATATTTACTACGAGGATAATAAGATAGCAATACATGTAACATATCTTGAATCAAAGACAGATTATTATGAATCTTCAAACCTATGGTCTGAGCATTGATGGCTACTTTTCGGTTACTACCGAGCAGTGAGAAGAGGGTCAGGGGTCGGGGTTTCAGAAGCCTTGGAGAGAAGAGGGGAGTAAATGAATTTGGAACGACGATGAAGAATAGAGGGAGGTGCGACTGATGATGTTTTGCCGGTGGCTTGACTGGAGGAGATGAAAGTGACGGCGGTGTATGGAGATAGACGGCTGGAACTGGCTTGGTGGTGTTCGGCGAAAGGGGGAAAGAGAAGGACAACGACTGGGTTGGTAGTTTTCCGGCCAACAGTGGCCGGAGTTCATGAAGAGGAGTAGTGAAGCGTGAGGAGAACGAAGAGGAGGAAGACTTGGAAGGGTGAGAGTGTGGCCGGTTTTGAGTTTTCTGGTGAAAGAGGGAGAGGTCTGGCTGGTGGTTTTCCTGGTGGCTTCCGATGGATAAGAGAGGGAAAAAAAGAGGAGGCGCATGGCCGTTTGCACGTTGTGATATGAATAGGAGGTGGAAAAATGAGAGGTTTTGGGGTGGTTCTACTGGAGAAGACGAAGAAAGGGAGAGGGGTGCAGTCCGACTGTTGCTGGTGGAGGTTGCAGCGGTCGAAGAACACGAAGAGGAAAGGAGAAGGGCTGGCGGCTGCTATGGAGGGGAGAAGTGAATGAGAAAAAATGATTAGGTTTGGGGATGGTTTGGGTAATAGAAATAGCAGTTATTCTTCACCGTTGGATATGAGGGAGAGAACGACTGAGATTTAACTTTGATTAAGGGGTTGGGTCGTGTTGAATTCATTCATGGGCCACGGGCAGAAATTTAATTGGATTTAATTCATTGGGTTTAAAAAAATAGGGCCAAGGTGGATGCGGCGTAGGCTAGAATAGGAATAAAATGGTTAAAATTTGCATGAATTGGAATAGGTGCTTAATTGAATTTTTAAATAAATTGAGAAAAATTGAATTAGTTAAAGCATAAACAATAAAACTCTAAGCAATTGTAAATAATTTAATAAAATAGGTAATATAATAGCTTAATATTTTATATATAAATATTATTATTATGAAATCAAATACAAATAATTTATAAAACTAAGTAAAACTATATTTTGTAAATAAACCATATTTAATTGCAAAGATGTATGCATGTATATAATTATGCAATATATTATATAAGATGTAATTATAATATTTTAAATTAGTATAATTTAAAATTATTATGCAAAATTCAAATATGTGTGTCAATTAATGCTAGAATATTACCAATGGAATTTAAATAATTTCAAGTAAAGGTAATTTTAAAATATGTATATATATATTGATACACAAACTAGAGTGGGGCATAGGGAGGTCAAAATTAAAAGCCACAGCAGTTAAGCCTATGATTTTAGAAAACATTTCGATGTTGGCATAGCAATCATTTCTCGTGTCAACCAAAGAGGCAAAGGGCCCATGTTACCCATAATGGGAATGCAATAGTAGCGAGAGTGCGAGACTTCCTCGTGATGAACCCACTTGGGTTTTTTGGGTCAAAGGTGGTGATGAGGGACCCATATGAGTTTATTGGAGGAGATGCAGTAAGATCACCTAGATTATGAGGGTGACAGGAGAGGAGAGTGTACTTAACCTCCTATTAGTTGGAAGTGTGGGTTGTCACATATAGTTCCATCGCTGGAAGGACACCAGGACTTGGAGCAGTTCCCGTGGGTTGGGATGAGTTTTTGAGTACTTTCTGACAAAGCTTTTCTCGAGAGTTGAGGGAGGCGAAGGCACCATTCGTCAATTTGAAGAAAACATTAAACCGTCTAGGAGTATACTTTGGAGTTTACCCGATTATCCAAGTATGTGATCGAGATGATTGCTAACTGAGGGCTCGTATGAGCAAGTTAGTGAATGGAGGGCATTCACTGTCAAGGAGTGAAGGACCACCATATTGATCAATGGTATAGATTTCTCATGACTGGTCATATATTCCCAATAGATAGAGGTGGAGCAGATGAAGGAGAAGGAGAGGGAGGCCAAGAGGCCCAAAATAGGGAGATATGGATAGTTCTAGTAGAGATCAGGGTTGACATCACCCTCGGTCCCACCAGAGATCATCAGCCCAAGCTCTATCATCAGCCAATGTCCTGGCCAAAACAAAGACATGACTATAGGGCAGAATACGGCCTAGAGGGAAGGAGTACAAGGTGAGAGTGCACTTATAACTTGTATGAGGTATGGTAAGAACCACCCCCGGTGATGTTTATTTAATTCAGATGCTTGTTTGAGTATGGAAAACTGTACATGGACTAGAATTGCCCTTCACTACTAGGGTGATGGTGGGGTTCGTACCCCAATCAATAGTTCAGCCTCCCCATGCACTCTCACCCATTCATCGTGGCACATCTTCTAGTGCAAAGGGAGGCTAGTGCTGCTAGAACAACTTGTATGCCCTATCTTCTTAACAGGAGCAGGAGGTCTCTCTAGATGTGGTAGCTGGTATGTTATAAGTATTTCATCTTGATGTAGGCGTGCATTGTTAGATCTGTGGGCTACTATATCTTTTATGACTCCTTATGTTGATGTTAGTCTCGGTCGGGCCCCAAAAATTTTCATAACCTTCTTGGTCTCTACTCCCATTGGTGAGTCAATTATATCTTGGCGGGTATACAAAAATTGTCTATCATGATTCCTTAGAAATTTACCCTCAACCGATTTAGTGGAGTTAGATATGATCGACTTTTATATTATATTCGGTATGAATTTGTTACATGCATGTTATGCTCCTTTATCTAATTGTAGAACCTATAGGGTATAGTTTCAATTTTTGGGGTGAACCAGTCCTAGAGTGGAAGGGTAGTTTAGATGTGCTTGTAGGTCGCTTTGTTTCCTATCTCGTCGAAGAAGATCTCTATGGGCTATATGTACCTCTAGTTTGGGTCAAGGATGCTATGTCTAAGACCCCGACTCTTCAATCAGTTCTTGTAGTATGTGAGTATCTGGAGGTGTTCTCAGATGATCTATCAGGAATTACTCCCGAGCGGGAGATTAACCTTTGGTATTGAGCTTCTTCCCCGATACGCAACCCATATCCATTCCTCCTGCTGTAATGGCTCTAGTTGAGCTAAAGGAGTTGAAGGAACTCCTAGATAAGGGCTCTATCAGTCCTAGTAAATCCTCATGGGGTGCTCAAGTTCTCTTTGTCCGAAAGAAGGATGGTTCCCTTAGAGTGTATATTGATTATTGCGCTGAACAAGGTCATAATCAAGAATAAGTATCCCCTCCCTAGATTGATGACTTATTTAACCAATTTTAGGGTGCTAAGTAATTTTCAAAGATAGACCCTTGCATCCTTCACGTTAAAAATACTTCGCAGTTAGAAAGGTGAAACTCCAAAGACAACCTTCAGACTCGGTATGGTCACTATGAATTCATAGTTGTCTTTGGACTAACAAATGCCCTCGCAGCCTTTATGGACTTGATGAATGTGGTGTCCAAGCATTTCATATTTAAATGTTTGTGATTGTCTTCATTGATGATATTTTCATACTCTCAAAAGCGAGGAGGAGCATGTCGCTCATTTGAGGATTATGTTGCAGACTCTTAAGGATCGCTAGATTTTTTCTAAATTCGGCTAAGTATGAGTTTTGGCCGGACTCGTAGCATTTTGTGTCGTGTAAATTGCCTAGTAAGGGTGTGCACTGACTCTCAAAAGATAGAGACGGTGAAGAATTGGCCTATACCTGTCAGTTCGACAGATATTAGAAGCTTTTGGGTCTAGCTGGCTACTACAAGATGTTCAGAAGGATTTTCATCCATTGCAAGACCGTTGACTAAGTTGGATCTAGAAAAGGCCAAATATCAATGGTCTGACATCATGGAGAAGAGTTTTCGTGGAGTTAAAGGCTTAACTCACTTCAACCCTAGTATTGACCCTACCGAAGGGCACAGATGGTTTTCATGGACCACAAGAGCCTTTAGTACGTGTTCACTCAAATGGACCTAAATTGTCAGCAAAGGAGATGGCTAGAGCTTCTCAAGTACTATGACATGAGCGCCTTTATCATTCGTGCAAGGTCAATGTGTAGTGGTAGATGCTCTTAGTAGGCACCAAGGAGAGTGTCTCATCATCGAGGATGGGAGAAAGGAGTTGGTGAAGGATGTGCATAGGCTTTCTTGTTTAGGGGTTCGCCTTATGTGCATTCTACGGATGGTGGTGTTATTGTTCGTAATGGGCTGAAATCTTCATTGGTGATGTGGTTAAAGTCAGGGCAAGAGGAGGATCCTGTCCTAGTGAAGCGAAGGAAGTTGTTTGGAATCATAAAGTGGAGTTTTTCTCAAGGGGAGATGGAGTACTTTGATATCGTGGCCGATTGTGTGTGCTACCGTGGATGACTTGAGAGGGTGGATGATGAGCGAGGCTCATGGCTCTTGGTACTCTATCCATCCGTGGTGTGACACTAAGATGTACCGTGACCTACTTGAAGTCTATTGGTGGAATGGTATGAAGAAAGACATAGCGGAGTTTGTGGCTAAGTGTCCTAATTGCCAACAAGTGAAGGTCGAGAATCAAAGACCTGAGGTATGCTTCGTGACATTAGCATTCTACTTAAAAAGTGGAAAAATATCAATATGTACTTCATTACAAGCTTCTCTACAGTCAAATGACTACATATGGGTGATTATGAATGTGCTGACCAAATCAGCCAAATTCTTACTGGTCAAAATTACCGATTCAAATTTGAGGATTATGCTAGATTGTACATTTGGGAGATAGTTCGATTGCATAGGAGTTCCTTTGTCCATTGTCACACTCGCCTTGGGGGATGGTGCCTGCACCCGGTGCCCTATTAGGACTCGAACCGTTAGGACTACCGAGCTTGGCACATCCGGTGCCCGGGCCGGCTCTAACTCTAATTCACGGAATCAATCTGCTATATAGCGGCTGTAAATACAGAAATTCTCCTACTACTAGAAGGCCTATATCCAATTGCATAAATAACAACAATGCAACTGTAATCATATCAATATAAGGAGCCTATGCGGCGTACAAGGCCACCATGCCGACTAGTTACTTCGAATCAAAATAATGATGTTAAATACGTGACCGACAAGGTCACCACTACTAACTGGATTGGGCTCCACACGGCCAACATAAATAACTAAGCATACGCACGGCCCCACACGATCGGCACAACTAACCACAGAAATATATACGTACCGCAAGCCTCTAAGAATGATAAGATGGTCAGGACAGTGGCCCCGACCTACCTGCATCACAACAAAGGAAAATGATATAAATCCCTTCAATATCAAGCTCCTGATGACAGTATCGAAGGACTCAAGACTGCTAGATCAATGGTGGGATCGGCTCCTGCCTATAGGTACCGTTGTGCAGTAATGCGCGCCCAAATGGGCGGCATTCATTGGTACCGAGTATGTAAAGAAAACTCGAACATAATCAATATAAACAACAATTCTAGTAAATTTAAATAGTGTGAAGCATTCAAACTGTTCAACTAGCAGATTCGGAATAGGCTTATTCGCATCAAGGTAAGTGTGTGGACATACTGCTGCCATGGCGGTCAGCTGCCCGTCGCCTAATAGATATCAAGTATATACATATATATAATAAACAAGAACCTATACTGGCCCCATAAGCCTAAGGTGCCAACCAACACGCAATCTATAAACCCCTACCCAAGCCAAAACCATCCAAAAATAAATCACTCACTCGCACTAGCTACGAAAGCACTTATCTACCCTGGGTCCTGTAGCTCAAGCATGGCCTCCCCGACTATAACCGGTGTATTGGGGTCCTGAGGACTTCGTAATCGTAAATCAGACCGTATCTGTATTTGTATTTGTAATCTGCTCCCCCATAGCAAGCGCTCTACGAGTAAGCTATAATGCTATGCCGATCAACCCGTTATGGGGAATACCGTGATCCCATCTTCGCCCTATCACGACGATGCCACTCCTTGAGTGACGAATTCACCCTTTGGCGGGCGAGTCGACACAGCCTATTAACCTAGGGGCGGCGAGACGCTCTAAGGGTGCCCTCATAACACAACAAGTCTCAACAACACACCTACACATAGCAAGCATATTCAATCCAAAATACTATCCATGTTTTGATATTCTATTCAATCTCTTTTCTGCATTAAACTGACTTTTTTACCGAGCTAACTGTATCCAAATAATATCTGGCCGTCTAATACCGATGCATCGACTTTTTATTCTCGAATATAGCATAATAACATAAAACATGCTTTGCCGGATTCATATTGACTCAATACTCGACTTCGCATTCTTTCTTCTAGAATTCACGCTATTTGCTATACTAAGATTACTAACTTGTCAAGGAACTAGCTTTACATACCGCCTGATTTCCGACTAACCGGCGTAGTTCGGCCGGCATTTCCGCTATTTCTCCCAACCCATTTATATATAGGTCAATTAGAACTAAATACGCTAATATTCCTCAAAGAAATCTCACTTTCAATATATATATAGCTCAAACTTTGGCTTATCGAAAAATTAAAACTTGCTATTTCTCGATAGTCCATAAGGGAGAAATACTCACTTTAGGCTAGGAGTATACCGATTACTCAATTTTGAAGCAATTCTACTTACCTTTTAGATCGGTAGCACCACGATTCGTGTACCAATTTCACGAAACTAAATCCGTAGGAATGCTCCTCACCGCTTTAATACCTCACTACCTAAGGTGTTATACCGAGTTTGGATCGCGTATAATGGCGCACCGGAAGTAAATTTCCTCAAACCCCTCGTACCCCTTCCTCGTTTCTCTTCGTTCGAAATAAAAATGATGATATGAAGTTAAAAACCGAAGTTGGAGGATTTATATAGTTGGGGACTTTTGTCGCATTCGTCGAATGCGATTTATAAGTCGCATTTACCTTGCGACGCGTCGACTTGGCGCTTGTCCAATCTCCCTTGGGCCTTTCCCAGCATGTATGACATTCTAAAACTCTTAACCAACATGCGAATAGGCCTATATGTTGAGAATTTACGGGGTGTAACATCCATCATCTCAGATAAGGGCACTCGGGCCCACCTCTCGCCTTGGGAGGCCGCGAGAGTGGTCGTCGCAGTGTCTTTGGGATGACTACACCGCAAGTGCACGTGGTCGAACAAGTAGTAAAATGGCTCAAGTAAACCATGTATCGATCCCACAGACCTGGACTAAGGTAACAATCTAATCAAGTGTCAATAAACTTTAATCAATGCAGACAACAAGAGTACAGAAGATTTTGAGATTTTGTTTCTAATTTATACTAAATCTAAAAATATACAATTTGAGTCTCAACTATAGTGATGCAGTATGCCGAGGCTAAAATGAACATGTAGAGAAATAAATTATCGATACAATTTGAGTAATCTTTCCTCCGGTTTCTAGTCAAGAATTATTGCCTATGGATTAAAACTCTCGTATTTAACACAACTTAAGAATCATGAACCACCTACATTCCGTGATAAAAAAGAAATTCATGTTCAGCCATACAAAACCGATTCCGTAATTGACTAATACGACTTCTGCATATTTCTATCCTGAAGGTAAATCAATTCTCAACTTTCCCAAACCAAGAAAAGATCATATCCTATCAATTCACAACTTTTCAATTTCTTTGCTCTTTTCGAGTGAAACCGACTCCTTTAGATATACATTAACATTGGCCAATATTAATGCAAGAAGAACAAGAATTAATAGAACAATTCATGGAAGAAAATGAAAAAACCAAAATGATCAATAATTACATTTCACTACAAATGTTCTTAACCTCAGCAAGAAGTGAATTTAGCCACTCATTTGTGGATTAAACATCATCCAATGAGTGTAAATCATACAAACAATTGAAACAAAGGAGAAAGAGATAGAGAAAAACCAGGATTTTCTTCCCCTCAACCGCCCGTAACCCCACGTTCTTGCTCCACCAAGTTAGAATAATTAAAAATGAACCTAAGTGTTCTAATTATACTAGTGGGAATTTTTCCGAATAACAAGCAACGTGTCACGGAGTGCATCGCGAGCACCCCGTGACACTACGCACGAACGCGAACCCTCACCGGAATCAATCTCAATGTATATATGCCCAACAAAGCATGCAACGCGGAACTTGGCCAACGTGCCACGGCTCCAACGCGCACCTTCACTGGAATTCCTTGTTCCAGGTAATTAGGTCCAACGTGCCATGGAGGCAACGCTGACCTCCTCTCGAAATTTGCCAACTTTTATCATCCGGCGTAATGCATCCGCGATGGTACAGACACCTACCCATATCAAGGAGCCCTAATTCCTCGCTTCCTTGGCCTTTCCCTGCTCGCCTCGGTCCATTCCCGATTTCTCCCAACATGCATCTTAGCTTCCTAAAATTGTATTTTTCCTTAAAATAACACTAATCATGTTTGTTAGTATAAATTCACATTTTACTACAAATTACATGATAATGCACAATTAACGATAGATAAACAAGATGAAATGAAGCATTTGAGTATCACTTTTGGCATATAATTCTCGCCTCAAGATCACTTACCCCACACTTAAAACCTTGTTCGTCCTCGAACAATAAACTCACATCTCATGCAATTGACACCCACGCTGCCTACTTTGCCTGACACCAAGCTACTTATACCGATTATTTAATATAGCAAATCATCAAAAAAACATGCATAGTCTCATCAATACAATGACATTCAACACATCAAGACCTCCTAGACTCAAGAATCGACTGATATTGGCAAACTCATGAAAATCACCGATCAAGATATCTCATTAATGAAATTCAATCTCTCGTCGAGCATGTGCCCTCACAACACAAGAGAATTTTTCCCTTTGCAATTATATGAACTCAAAAACATTACATGCAGGGGCATATAAACACGATTTCGCTCTCTCCCAAAAGAATTCACATGCATCATGTCATGAACCATAGACTTGCCTCTAGTGTATTACTCCACTAATATAAGGACGCGTGATGTAAGATCACGAGGGACTTAACGGGTTGTAATGTAAGCTACGGAACTAGTAAATACTGGGCTAACCAATAATAGCAACTAGCATCCTTAAGCGCTTTTCAATACCTCCCATCACATTATGGGCATTGTTTCTTCCTTCATCCTCCCCTTCTTGAAGTCTTCTTTATTTTTGTCCCCATTTCTTTAAGCACACACTTGACTAAACAACAAAATTAGTTATACATCTTCATTTTACTTAATTTCAAAGAAGTGCACCTTTGACCTTTTCTTTTCTTTCACCACTTCAGCTTTTTCTTTCTTTTCACAATTCTCACTCCTTGACATTGTGGGAAAATTATTTTTTCTTGAGCGCTTAAGAGTTTTGGATCAAATTCACGGATAATGAAAAGTAGGGGTTAAGCTCGGTTTACACCTTTTCGACTTAAAGAACAAAAAGATAGGCTAAAGGCTCAATGGGCTAACTAGGATTGACATTCAAGGTAGGTATGATAATGAAAAAACTTTCGCTAAAATAAAGAAAGACCTACATCCTTCTCCTACACTAATTTCATTTCATTTCGTACACACACCGGGCAAGTTCTAGACAAATTCACAATAGCATGGAAATAATCGAAACCTCCATACACTCATTGCACATGCTCAACTTCAAGAAATATTCACAGACTCTTCAATCAATTGACACAAGAATTCAAACATTAAGCCTCAATCACAATCAATCGAACTCTATGGCCTAGGTATCTCGACATATTTACAAAGTTGCATGCTTTCATACGAATCACCTTTGCATTCTAAATATCATGTACAATACGCAACAAGAAGTCGCACCTTAAAGTAGCGACACGTTTGGGATACACACAAACAAACAAAAATAAACTAAAAGAACAAAACTACTCTTATCGACTATATTTCCCTTAAGACGGTCAGTCATCCATCCATCATAGGGAAATCTTATCACTATTTACGACTTCTGGCTCAATGGGACTATTCCTTAAAAAGAACCGAAAACAAAACGCCGAGAAACCCAATCATAAAAATAATTTAACGAAATTTTTTTAAAAAATATCGATAATTTCGATAAGCCAAAAATATTTACACTACCAGCTAACCACATTCAACAACACACAACAGCTTCACATTAATTACAATACCAAACATACACACAAAATCACAGGGTCACAATTTTTTCAAGCACAAATAAATCAACATGAATATCAATAATAACAAGACAACAACCAACACCTAACTACTCCCCACCCCACACTTAAAACCAAAAACTGTCCCCAGTGTTCATAAATTCAACATAGCACAAAAGTGGGTGGTGAAAATCCCTGATCAATCGAAGCTCAACTTCTTCGCTGTGCAAGCCGCTCGTCTCCCATGTTCGACCTGTCCTCAGCTGCCCCCTATCCACTTCAACATCAGAGTCCTCACGATGTATCTCCTCAATGGTGGGGACGTCGTCATCCACAGATTCACAAAAGCCGGCCCCACCCGACATAGGGCTCCTAGCATTTTCGCCGGCGGTAGTCTAAGTCGAGCTACCACAGCCATCCTCTCGTTGCCGGCCTCCGCCTCTATAACTGGAGCATCTGCATCCCGAACATGCGGGCTATATATCGATCATCCCGGCATGTCGTTTCGGCTAGTGAGAATCACCCGTGGAGTGGTGTCTGGGTGCCTGGTCTTTCGATGTCCACGATACGCCTATCCATCTACTGATGTAGTCCAAGGCTTCTTCCTCAATATCCAGGCCCGTCAGGAACGTGGTCAGCAAGCCACCAAACCCGGCACTTCGTGCCCTTGATGCAAACGGGTCTCTCTTCATGGAGGTTATGATCACCGCCCCAACATTGATCTCAAAATTTTCATTAGGCATGTAATTGCACACACACGATCCCGCACATCCGTCATGTGCACCCTCGGAATCAGCAGGAACAAACAATTTTAAGCCAGATCCTCGACTTTTCATATGCGAGTAGGGCAGTGTCTGATGGTAGCCCCTCTCCTTATGCCTCGCTCCAACGTGTCAGTCGAACCTGCCCACTACGCCGTGCGTTCGATATCCGCATATGGTGGAGTGATACCCTACCGCCGAGTACATGGGCATCCGTGTTCCACGCTCCCAAAATGGCATTCAGTGGATGGGGCTCAAGAGTGACAATTTGGACTTTTATCTTGGATAGCAGGACGCGGAGCGCCTGGACCTGGGCCATGAGAACTCCTGATCAAATGGAGATCGCACTCCTTGGCTCTTTCTTAAAAATGAAGTCTGCACTCTCGGCAGTTGTCAACCTGACAACTGGGAATATACAACGGTTCCCTGCACATGCTCCCTCGGGAAGTATTTGTTTTCCTTATGCTTTGTATACCACTTCTTCCCTTCGTCGGGCCTCACTCCATCGGTTCCTCAGACACGCGTTGGCCGCGTGGAACCGCCGGGTGCCGCTAGGACCGCCGCCTCCTTGTCCGATCCTTTTCCCTCCCGGCCCCGATGTAGATGCGCCTTACCTTTGTCTTGCCTCCTGCCATTGTTCCCAAGCATCAAGAAGACAACACCCCAATGTTAGTCAAATTAAAATTAGCATCGACTAAGGTTGCTAAGCTAGGCCACCCCACACTTATTCTTTAGCTACAATCACAACATTACGACAAGACAATCCTTTCCAATTTACATAAAAAAAAAACAAACAACAACAACAAAAATGCCTTCTGTGCATTCAGAGAATTCGATGGTATAAATTCTATGTACTACTGCATTTCCGTACAACTAATCACAATATTACCATCGATACCATTTCATCACATAGCACTTAGCAACAACTTCTCTGCAACAAAACTCTATGCAATCTCTAATTTGATGCAATTTCAACAATTTCATTCTCCTGAAAATCCATCGCGCCTTTAGCATATTAACATTAAGCACACGTAATTTAATTTCACCCAACATATACAACCCAACAAAAATTTCACAATTCAACCTAATTTAACTTCTTCATATTCAAATTTAACCCTAGCTACAAATTTCACAACAAATTTGATCAAGCATGTATTTATCGAGTTCATATAATCACAACGATACTACGAACATCAATCAACAATAAATTAAATGAATTCAAGCTCAATTTATACTTAGGGCAAGGTTTTACTCACCTCACATGCTCAAAATCGAAAAATTCGACAAGAATTGAGATAAAGTTGAAGAACATACCTTGAATTCGATGATATCAAAGAAAAGTTGAAGAAATTTAGCTCCTAGGTCCGTGTCACGTTGAGGAAGTAAGGATTTTTGGGGGAACTGTCGCGGAAGGGAGAAGGAATGGGGAAAAAATGAGTGGAAATCTAAGTTAAAAGGAAATTTTCGCTGCTGGTCACCCTAAGTGACTCCGGTGTGACCCGACGCGAAATAGGTTTCAATGTGTCACGGAGGGTAACGCGAGCACCCTCCGTGACACGGAGACATCGTGCAGGTGTTCTGAAAATTTTAAAATTCCGTAATCCCACCAACGTGTCAATGGGAGGGGTAACGCGGAGGCTCCCTCCTCCGTGACACGGAGCTAGACGCATAGGCTCACCGTGTTGCCACTTTTTATTTTTCTCACCTTGATTTTTTCCTTTGCGGTTCTTTGCATTTTTAATTCCGTTCAACCTGAAATTCATCTTACAACAAGAAATTGATTAGAATTCCAAGGTTTTGAACATAAACACAACAATTTTTTTATATTTACATTTTTATATTTTTTTCTTTTTTTCTTCTTTTTAACTACTAACTACTTCTATTTATCAAGTACAACACCACGGTTGCCCCCTCGCGGTACCGTTTACCGCTGCGGCTCGATCGTCACGGCTTCTCCTCACCGCCCCTAGGATGACGGACGCTTTCTCTCGACTACTATCCTCACCCCGCAATGCTTTACACCGTTGCCCATTGACTAGAACGTGGCACTTCGGTCTTCTTGGCCAACTCTATCGTCTCGTGGCAGTGGTCATTCTCACTACCTCGAATGGCCCTAACCCATTTGGACCGCAGCCTTCCTCGGAAAAGCTTCAATCTTGAATTGAAGAGGAACACTTCTGCCCCGGATCGAAAATACGATGCACCACATTCTTATCGTGCCACCTCTTTGTTTTCTCTTTGTAGTACTTGGCACTCTCATAAGCATGCCAACGAAACTCCACGAGTTCACCGAGTTGCATCAAACACTCTCTTCTTGCCCGCTAGCTCCAAGTCCATATTTAATTTCCTCACGACCTAGAAAGCTCGATGCTCTAGCTCCACCGGCAGATGACATGCTTTTCCATAGACCAATCGGTATGGAGAGGTTCCAATTGGTGTCTTGTAAGCAGTTTTGTATGCCCACAACGCATCATCGAGTTTGCTTGACCAATCACTACGCCAGTATTCACTGCCTGGAGAACTGGGCCTCACTCGTTCGACACCTCCACTTGCCCACTAGTTTGGGACATAAGCTGTTGCCACCTTGTGGTGCACCCCATACTTAGCTAGCAACTTGAAACTCAATTGACAAAATGAGCCCTCCATCATCGATAATGGCTCGGTGTCCCTAACCTCGGTGAAAATGTGTGTTTTCACAAATTTTGTTACCACCTTATTGTCATTCCCGGGGGAAAACTATTGCTTCAACCTACTTTGATACATAATCAACAAACATCAAGATGTAATGATTACCAATTGACGGTGGAATGGGGCCCATGGAATCTATGCCCCATACATCAAAGGTCTCCACTTCTAATACATTCTGCAAAAGTGGCACTTGCCTCCTCCCCCCAGGCTCTGTCTGCTGACATCTATCGCACATTTTGACGTATGCCAGAGAGTCTCGAACAAGGTAGGCCAAAAGAAACTCCGATCGTAGCACCTATGCGCCGTCCTTCCACCTCCGTGGTGCCCTCCATACAATGAAGAGATACAACTCCTCAAAACCTCGTAATATGGCTCTCCGGATGCATTCTCACAACCTGATCCGGTCTCTGTTTAAACAAGTATGGATCATCCCAAATGAAATACCGACAATCATGCCGTAGCTTTTTTCTCGCTGAGTCAGAGTTCTCCTGGGTGGGATAGACTCCACTCACCAAAGAAGTTCACTATGTTCCGCATAAATACTCAAGGAACCTCGCTTCCCTATTACCAAGAGTTGCTCATCCGGGAACCTCTTCTCTTGATGTTGTCACCTTCCTTCACATGCAAACAGCTTTCTAATCGCGATAGGTGATCTTCCACTTGATTCTCGCTCCTTCGTCCACTCTAGGTCTAAATCTTGCAACAACAAGATCCATCCGATCACTCTTCCGGCTTTGGCATCCTTTTTGTTAAATGTATACCGACCGCCGGCATGATCGGTATACACCACTACTCGCGAAACCACCAAATAGGACTCGAATTTGTCAAAAGCAAAACACCAATGCTAGCATCTCCTTTCTCAGGATCAGATAATTACTTTGGGCGTTGTTTAGTGTTTTGCTTGCATAATGAATAGAATGAAAGATTCTATTCCTCCACGCCCCCAATACTTCTCCCACAAACCCACACGCTTGCATCACATCACTAAATGGTTGTTCCTAATCCGGAGAAATAAGGATAGGTGTTTATCAATTTCTCGTCTAATACCCTCGAATGCTTTGACACATTCATCATCAAACTCGAACTTTACCTCTTTTCTAAGAATCCGCATAATGGTCTAGAAATTTTGGAGAAGTTGTTGATGAAATCAGTCAGAGAACCCCTCGCGTGCCCGAGAAAACTGCAACACCCTTCACTCGATAGGTGGTGGTAGCTTCTCAATAACTTCGATCTGAGCACGATCGACCTCCAACCCCTTGCAAGACACATCATGCATGGCCAAGGATGATACCTTCCTTGACTAAGAAATGACATTTCTCCCAATTGAGTACCGTGTTGGATTCTTCACAACAGCCAGCGCCCGTCGCACTCCGAAAACAAGTAGCAAATGAATTACCAAAAATCGTAGAAATCATCCATAAATACCAACGAAATCCTCCACCATGTCTTGAAAGATCGCTATCATGCATTTTTGGAATGTGGCGGGTGCATTACATAGACGAAATGGCATCCGCCTAAAAAAGCATATGCGTCCCATAAGGACATGTGAAAGTAGTCTTCCGATCTTCCGGTGCTATGGCTATTTGGTTATAGCCAGAGTACCCATCAAGGAAACAATACTTGTCCAAACAATCTTTTCCAAAATATTCGATCAATGAACGAGATAGGATAGTGATCTTTCCTTGGGGCTTCACCGAGCTTTCTGTGGTCCATGCAAATCCGCCAGCCCGTGATGATTTCTCCGTGTAGGGATCAACTCAGATTTTTTTCTCTATCAGACTAACTAGTCATCCCTCCCTTCTTTGGGACGCACCTAACGGGGCCACCCATTCACCGTCCGAAATAGGATAGACCACACCTCGCATCAAGCCATTTAATTATTTCTTTCCTAATTAATGTCCTTCATCACCGGATTCAACCTTTGCCGAGGCCGAACAGCTTGGCTTTGCTCCGTCTCCATGAAAATTCGTGTGTGCAAAAAGCTGGATCGATACCCCCAATATTCGACATTTGCCACCGCCATTGCTTTCTTCCTTCTTTGAGAAGCTCCACGTTTCTTTTTCCGTGTCGGCCAATTTCGATGAGATGATGACTGCAAATTATCATCTTCACCCAAAAAGACATATTTTAAAATGGGGAGGCAAATGCTTTCAATTCCAAACTTTGGTGCTCTTCAATAGATGGTTTTGACAATGGTTCCAGAGACCTCATTAACGACTCAAATTCCCGGCCTTCCTAGGATAGCTTTCGTGGCTCATTCAACATTTGTACTAATTACAGCATCTCTATCTCCGAAATGATCGGAGTTCATCAACGCTCTTTCCACTAGGTCTTGAGATTCAACAACTTCGGCCACATTTCGCTCTATCACACACATCGATTGCCGAAAGCTCCTCATGTATGGCCGGAAGCTTCATGGCTTTATCTACATCAAATACCTCATTCTTGTCATGTGGCCTTCCGCATAGTTAGCCGCCCCGCAGCTACATCACTTAGCGCTTTCCCTGGGCCGCCAAGAAAGGACATCCCAAAATAAATGGGAGACCTCCGTCTCTCTGCTCAAAATCCAAGATGATGAAGTCTACCTGAAGATAAGTGGAGCTCTACTTGCACCAAGACATCCTCCATAATGCCATCCTGTCCGGCCAAAGAACAATCCACTAGTTGCAAGATCACTGTTGTTGGTCTAGGACTCCCTAGCCCCAACTTCTTGAAACCGATGTCGGCATCAAGTTAATGCTCGCTCCCAAATCACATAACTGGCGAGCTTGGATACTGGGCCTGATTGTAATCTGAATCTATCAAAGCCCTGTGGTCCTTGAGCTTTGTGGGCAACCTATTTTGTATTCGGGAAGTGCACCTCCAGAAGAGCCTCACCGTGCAGCGTACCCGCCAACCTTCTTTGTTCGCCACGATGTCCTTGATGTACTTTGCGTACTTCGTCACTCCCTGCAAAACATCAACAAGAGGTAAATTAATGTGTACCGTTAAGAACCTCCATTAACTTTTGAAACACGCTTCCCTCCTTTTGCTTTAGTTCTTGAGGGAACGGGGGTGGTGGTCTTTCTAATTCAAAGATCCTTCTCTTCCCTCTCTCATCAAATTTTGCCCCTCTCATTCTCTCGTCTCCCAACTATTGAGGTGGCCCTTTTCCGTTCCACCTCCTAAGTTGTAAACCACTACTTGTGGTCACCGCATTCACTTAAGCTTGGGGTTGGGATCAGTGTCACTTGGAAGTCCTCCTCTCGGCCTGGTGTTTTGGGCTCCAGCCTAGTTTCCCAAACTCGATACTCCAAATACCCTTAGTAGCTAATCGATTATTTTTAACATTGGCTGCCAATTTCACATAGTCGCCCGCACCGATCTTGGTTAGCTATCATTGTCTTGAACGCTTCTCAATGCTGATGATGGTGGTGAGGAGGTGCATTGTTGCTTCAGATCATGACCGATAGTTCGCGCTCCTTGATTTCTCTCGCGCCCGACTCGAACTCCGCCCTTGATGGCTGTAACTACCCCAAGAGAAATTCGGATGATTACTCCAATTGGAGTTGTAATTGTTGCCATACTATTGGTGGTTATTTCTTCCGTATTACTAACAGTTCACCGAATCGGGGATTCGCCCACAACACTTCACTGAAAGTGTTCATTATCAGCCGCACACTCTACACCAAATCCGCCGCACTACATTCACCGGGGCTTGAGACCGATTCAAGCTCATATTGATGAAGTGGGTGTTGAGCTGGATTATGCAACGCAACTATCTCAGGTAACGATAGCCGTAAAACCATCCACTTCTAAGACTCCACTCGTTTCCTTGTTCCTTCCTTCAAGAAACTGCATTCCACTCCATTTCCCTCGAAATACGATTCAACAAAGTATACAACCCCTCATAAGTCTTCTCTAATGCTTGTCCCCCAACCTGCCGAGACTAGCAAGATTTTTGTGGGGTTCCCAAACTCCTATGAAAGTATACACCAAAGACATTATTGGATTTGGTGGTGATGAGGACAATCCCGCAACATTGATTTGAATTTCCCATGGTTGATACAGGTTCTCCCCTCTCTTTGTTTAAACTTAGAATTTGACTCTAAGTCTTGTCGCTTTTACCGGATGGAAAGAACCACCAAGAATTTCCGTGCAAGATCATCCCAAGTGGTGATGGAATTTAGTGGCTCAGCTTTCAACCACCTCTTAGATTCTCCCAAAAGTGAAAATGGGAACAATGTAAGTCCGACATAACTGATGACACTCAAATGGGATGCAGTGTTTCACTTATCTCCAAAAATTTTGAGATGTTGTTGTGGATCCTCGTGAGGGAGACCTGTGAACTGGCCACGGTGTGCGCAATTGCACCATATTCTCGTTTAAGCTCGAACCTCCTCCCCGGCTCAAGTTTGTGAATGCTAGATGTGACATTGTTAGCATGTGGATTGCCACTTTCGCAACCGCCTAGTTGCCATTTCCTGGCACTAACACGCCCGCACAAGTGGTGGATCAGGTTGCCTCCAGGATTGTTTGTCTAAGCAACTGCAGCCTTCTCTAGAGCTTCACGATGGAATTGTCTTTCCTGGGCCTAAGGCATGAGTCCACTGTGCTCTCCTTGTCTCTGCCGTTGTTCAATAGAATTTATCTGCAAAAGATGCCAAGACCACACTGTACAATAGAAAATAATAACTAACATCTTAGAAAAAATATTATTGCAGCTCAATGATGTAAAAAATTTTGTTCAAAATCTTTGATGACTTACCAAGTGCACGTGGTCGAACAAGTAGTAAAACAGCTCAAGTGTTGCTATCGATCCCATGTGGACTGACTAAGGTAACAATCTAATCAAGTGTCAATAAACTTTAACTCTAACAATGCGTATACCAAAGGTACAAGATTTTGAGATTTTGTTTCCTAATTTATACTAAATCTAAAATGACTATACAATTTGAAGTCCAACTATAGTGATGAGCATGCTGAGGCTAAAATGAACATGTAGAGAAATAAATTATCGATACAATTTGAGTAATCTTTCCTCCGGTTGCTAGTCAAGAATTATTGCCTATGGATTAAAACTCGTATTTAACCCAACTTAAGAATCATGAACCTTCCACCTACATTTATGATAAAAGAATTCATGTGTTCTAAGCCATACAAAACCGATTCCGTAATTGACTACGACTTTCAGTATATTTCTGTCCTGAAGGTAAATCAATTCTCAACTTTCCCAAACCAAGAAAAGATCATATCCTATCAATTCACAACTTTCCACTTCTTTGCTCTTCTTAGTGAAACCGACTTTTTAGATATACATTAACATTGGCCACACATTAATGCAAGTGAAGAACAAGAATTAATAGAACAACCATGGAAGAAAAGATGAAAACCAAAATGATCAATAATTACATTTCAATACAAAATGTTCTTAACCTCAAGAGTTAAGTGAATTTAGCCACTCATTTGTGGATTGGAAACATCATCCAAATGAGTGTAAATCATACAAACAATTGAAACAAAAGGAGAAAGAGATAGAGAAAAACCCTAGATTTTCTTGTCCCCTCAACCGCCTGTAACCCACGTTCTTGCTCCACCAAGTTAGAATAATTAAAAATGAACCTAAGTGTTCATTTATACTCAGGAGAATTCTTCCTAATAACAAAGAACGCTTCGCCTGAAAGTGCACGGCGAGCACCGCCCGTGACACGCAAGATTTAACGCGAACCCTCACCGGAATCCGCCCTGCATGTATTTATGCCCAACGTGCTGCCGCAACGCTGGGCTTGGCCAACGTGCCACGCTCCAACACGCACCTTCACCGGAATTCCATGTTCCGTGTAATTAGGTCCAACGTGCCACTGAGGCAACGCACTCTCCGGAAATTTGCCAACTTTTATCATCCGGCAATGCATCCGCATGGCAACAAGTGACACCTGCTCCATCGCGAGCCCCTTTACTCCCGCTTCCTTGGCTTTCCCCGCTTTCGCTGGTCCATTCCCGATTTCTCCTAACATGCATCTTAGCTTCCTAAAATTGTATTTTTCCTACAAAACAACACTAATCATGTTGGTTAGTATAAATTCACATTTTACTACAAATTACATGATAATGCACAATTAACGATAGATAAATAAGACGAAATGAAGCATTTGAGTATCACTTGAGCATATAATTCTGCCCAAGATCAGTGGCCTTGGTACTCAGGTGAAGCTTAGCACAACTTTCCACTGGTAGACAAATGGTCTAGCCAAGCGGACTATTCAGACTCTTGAGGATATGTTGAGAGCTTGTGTGATTGATTTCAAGGGTAGTTAGGATGATTACACGCCTCTCATCGAGTTTGCCTACAATAACAGTTACCACTCCAGCATTCAGATGGCTCTATTTGAAGCTCTTTACGAGCGGAGATGTAGGTCACCTATTGGATGGTTTGAGGTAGGTGAGGCTACATTGATTGGACCAAATTCAGTTTATGAGGCTATAGAAAAGGTTCAGCTTATTAGAGAAAGGCTGAAAACAGCTTAGAGTTGTCAGAAATCTTAAGTGGATGTTAGAAGAAGAGAGCTTGAGTTCGAGGTTGATGATTGGGTATTTCTGAAGGTGTGTCCTATAAAGAGAGTGATGAGGTTCGGTAAGAAAGGGAATATTAGTCCCTGATATGTTGGTCCTTATAGGGTTCTGAGGCGAGTTGGCAAGGTGGCATATGAGTTAGAGCTACCAGTAGAGTTAGCTTTGGTGCACCCAGTTTTCCATGTATCCCTGTTGAAGAAATGTATTAGTGACCCGATCTTAGTTGTTCCTGTAGAGAGAATTGGTGTGAAGGATAGTCTTACCTATGAGGAGGTTCCGGTTGAGATCCTTGATCGTCAGGTTTGGAAGTTGAGGAACAAGGAAGTGGCTTCAGTGAAGGTGTTTTGGAGAAATTAGCTTGTTGAGGGAGCTCGTGGGAAGCCGAAGCAGATATGCTGGCTAGATACCCGCATCTTTTCCCTTCTGGATCAGTTCCAGCATAAGGTACCAATTTCCTCCTTAATAATCTATTCAGTTTCATGTCAGGTTCATGTCTCTAAGTTCCTTTCATGTCATAGAATGCATGTATGTTTTATGAATTTAGTTCAATTATGTATATCAATCTAGAGTTAGTCACTCCATCAGTTTTCAGCTATAGTTGTTCAGTTTTGGGATTACAGTTCCTTCCCCAGCCTTTCAACATGCTTAATCTACATTTGAGGATGAATATTCTCAAAGGGGAGATAATGTAGCACCTTAAAAGTCCCCTTAGATTAGACTCGAGGGTTGAAATAGAGAAAACAGAAAAATCTGCACCAGGTCACAGAATGAGTCATTCAGTGACTCGTCAAGTGACCTAATGGGTCGTTAAGTGACCCATTAGGTGTTTAAGAGTGGCCAAAAATATTGGTTCCATAGGCTTGACAGATGGGACGACGAGTCATCAAGTCACCCCATGATTCATTAGGGCATATGTTGGGTTTGCAGTATTGAGAAAGGTAAAAATTCAAAAGTCAGGACAAATTATCACAGAAAGTCATTGAGTCACCTAAAGGTTCATTAGGTGGCCCGTTAGGGGTGAATCTTGGTTTGAAAATTGAGATTCAAAGGGTTATGACGAGTGGTGAAGTGAGCCGTTAAGTGTAATGATGAATCATTAAGTGGAGGCATTAGATCAAGATAAGAAAGTTGGAATTCTTACCAGTGGCGATGAGAAGACTTGACGAGCCATAATGTGGCCTACCGAGTCATTAGGTCACTCGTTGTGGCTAACAGTGGCCTTTTGATAGATGGATCAATAAGAGTATTTTTGTAATTCCTATATTCCTAACTCCTAAACTACATTGTTTTAAGCTTTCTAAAGAATATTTTAAGAGGATTTAACCTAGACTAAGTTATTATGTTCTCATTATATTATTGAATTTGAAATCCTCTTTCAAGATCAAGCTTGGGCTCCTCATCAAATTCACTCTCAATTCTCTTGGGCTTTTAAGACTAGCTTAGAAATCAAGATATCCAGGTATGTAGGGCAATGAATAGGGGACTTCTTCCACCCTCATGCCCAATTTCTTCTCTAATTCATGAACTCAAGTCTTCAATCAAGTGTATTGAACTTCTAGGGTTTGAATCAATTCTATTTTATCCATGTTATGTCTATGAGTCCAATTCCTTCAAGTTTCTATTAATGATTTAAGACTAATGGGCAGATTTTACACTTAATTTAATTATCAATTCATGTTTTCAAGTTTCCTGAAAATTATGCCCAACTATGCATGGTTTATGAAATTAAGCTTATGAGTCTATGATTTCAAGTATTATATAGTGAACTATGTTTTTTTGATTATAATGCACGATTTCCATACAAAAAACCTTTATGAATTTATGGATTTTAGAGTATTATGATTTCCTCAAGTATGCATGGCTTTTATGAATATCAAGTTTTTGATCATGACCGACTCACAAGCCTATTTTATGGCTAGTTCACGTATCTCAAGAATATTATGAATCTCATGAATTTAACTAGCCCATGTACTTCAAGTATGTTTCATGATTATGATATGAGCACCATATACATTTTGGGAGTAGTATTTAATACCGAGTAGGCTGTGGTTCAAGCGCTCCGAGATCTCAAAACTATGTGCCAACGTTGCTGTGATGGAGTCATCCACGAGAGTGTCTCACATGACCATATAGGCCACCCATGAGTCATGTCATCCATTTTTCATGGTTCTACCCTTGGAAAGGTACAAACACTCTTCCGACTAGGGATTTACAGGTTGGGCTCCATGTATGCTCACGTGATATATGCCGGTTATGAGAATCTCCCGTTGTTCCTCATGTGTTCAGTCACCCATGTTCATGACTTATGGTATTATATTTCTGATCCATTGATCAGTTTATGAGTTTTTAGTTATGATTTCAGGCATGACAAATTATATGATCTCTAATGCTAAACCTTGGATCATTATGCAGATAACGATGAATAGCTTATGCTCATGTATACTTCGAATTTATGACTTAAAACATGTTGTTCTAACTCTCCCGATCATTTAATATATATGCATGATTTTATACTATTGTTTTAATAGCATGTTCTACTTACCTTACATACTCAGTACATTTCAAGTAATGACTGCATACTCTGTGCTATATCGTCTCATGATATAGGTTCGGATGATCCCTCGTGGTCTCGTCACTAGCTCGCACCCACTCAGTTCAGCTCCATCCCGCTTTTGGGTGAGTCCTTATTCTCCGAGGACGTTATCAGTTTTATGTATTTATCATATCTTTCAGTTCAAACTAAAAAGGTTAGTTGGGGGTACTGTCCCATCATCCCATCAGATGTCCTAGGGGCTTTTTAGACGACATGTATAGGTGATTTTAGTGGTGTTGGTTGTTATTACTCTTATGTTGATATGCTTCGTAGATTTTCAATTATATCATGTTCATGATTTATTCCCCTTTATTTTATTCTCTCGAGTTGCAATGTATGTACCATGGGTTCTCTTGGAGTCATTTGTGGTTCTAGGTCCCGTGTCTCGATCTAGGGTCCCATCTTGGCTTGTGATAAACTTGGTATCAGCGTGAAGGTTTAGGTGCATCCTGGGGTGTCTGAAAGTTATGTTGAGTAGAGTATTTTGCATGGGTGTGAAGCGCACCACACTTATGGGGAAGAGGCTACAAGGTGTTTTAGGAAATTTCCCTTCTTTCATGATCTATGTTGTACGATGAACTACCTCTCTATTCCTCTAACTCATACTATATGCATTTGCAGAAATATGCCTCCACGCTGAGTTAGTGGTAGCAGAAATTACAATGAAAATGGCTATGGCAATGGCAATAGAAAGGGCATTAGCTAGCCCCACCAGCTCCAGCAGATCCCTTGCCCCAGCTAATTACTCATGTTGAGTTTAGGACAACATTTCAGATGTTGTCACAGGCAATGACCTCTCAGGTCAACCAACAGGCAGTGGCCCAGGTTCCCGAAAATAGGAATGCATTAGTAGTGAGAGTGCGAGACTTCCTCAGGATGAACCCACTTGAGTTTCTTGGATCAAAGGTGGATGAGGACCCATATGAGTTTATTGAGGAGGTGTGAAGATCACCCAGATTATGGGGGTGACAGGGGAGGAGAGTGCAGACTTAGCCTCCTATTAGCTGAAGGGGGTTGCTCACATATGATTCCATCAGTGGAAGGCAGGAGGGGAGTTGGAGTAGTTCCCGTGTGTTGGGATTGGTTTTTAAGTGATTTCTTGGATAGGTTCTTTCCTCGAGAGTTAAGGGACGCGAAGTCAACTGAATTCGTCAATTTGAAGAAAAACAATAAGACTGTCCAGGAGTATGCTTTGGAGTTTGGCTGATTGTCCAAGTATGCACCGGAGATGGTTGCTGATCCGAGGGCTCGTATGAGCAAGTTTGTGAATGGAGTTGCAGATTCACTGGTCAAGGAGTGAAGGACTGCCATATTGATCAATGATATAGATTTGGAGTAGATGAAGGATAAGGAGAGGGAGACCAAGAGGTCCAGGATAGGGAGCTATGGGCAGTTACAACAGAAATCGGGGGGTGGACATCGCCCTCGGTCCCACCAGAGATTATCAGCCCAAGCTTTATCATTAGCTAGTGTCTCATCAAAACCAAGACATGATTGGAGGGGTAGAGCGTCAGGCTCTAGAGGGAAGGGGAGCATGGCAGGAGAGTGCAGTTTTCTAGCTTGTATGAGGTGCGGTAAGAACCACCATGGGTGATATTTAGTTGGCTTAGATGCTTGTTATATGTGTGGTAAATCCGGACATAGACTCAGGGATTGCCCTTTAGCCAGATAGGGCGATGATGGGGTTCGTACCCTAATCAACAGTTTAGCAGCTCCCGCAGTCGCCCCATTTAGCAGGGAGCATCTTTTAATGTAGGTGGAGGCTAGCGCCAGAATAGGTTTTACACCCTATCTTCTCAACAGGAGCAGGAGGTCTCTCCCGATGTGGTCACTTGTATGTTACGAGTATTTCATCTTGATGTGTATGCATTTTTAGATCCAAAGGCTACTTTATCTTTTGTAACTCCTTATGCTACTGTTAGTTTTAGAGTCAGTCACGAAATCTTGTCAGAACCTTTCTCAGTCTCTACTCCTGTCGGTGAGTCAATTTTAGCTCAAAGGGTATAAATAAATTGCCTTCCCACTATTCTTTATAAAGTTACCTCAGCCGATTGAGTGGAGTTAGATATGACTGATTTTGATGATATATTCGGTATGGATTTGTTACATGCATGTTATGCCTCAGTCATTTGTAGAACCCATGGAGTTGAGTTTCAATTTTCGGGTGAGCCACTCCTAGAGTGGAAGGGTAGATTAGTTGTGCCCGTAGGTCATATTGTTTCCTATCTCACATCTAGGAAGATGATCTCTAAGGGTTGTGTGTACCATTAAGTTTGGGTCAAGGATGCTAAATCCGAGACCCCAACTCTTCAGTCAGTTCCTGTAGTATGTGAGTATCCGGAGGTGCTCCCAAATGATCTAGCAGGAGTCCCTCTCAAGCGGGAGTATGACTTTGGTATTGACCTTCTTCCTGATACGCAACCCATATCCATTCCTCCTTACAAAATGGCTCCAGCTGAGCTAAAGGAGTTGAAAGAGAAGTTGAAGGATCTCCTAGATAAGAGATTCATCAGGCCTAGTAAATCCCCATAGGGTGCTCAAGTTCTCTTTGTCCGGAAGAAGGATGATTCCCTTAGGATGTGTATTGATTATTGGCAGTTGAATAAGGTCTAATCAATAATAAGTATCCTCTCTCCAGAATTGATGCTTTGTTTGACCATCTTTAGGGCGCTAAATGATTTTCAAAGATAGATCTCAGATCCAGCTATCACCAGCTCAGAGTTAGGGAAAGTGACACTCCGAAGACATCCTTCAGGACATGGTATGGTCACTATAAATTCATAGTTATGTATTTTGAGCTACAAATGCTCCTGCAACTTTTATGGATTTGATGAACAGGGTGTCCAAGCATTATTTGGATATGTTTGTGATTATCTTCATAAATGATATTTTCATATACTCTTGGAGCTAGGAGGAGCATGCCGCTCATTTGAGGATTATGTTGCAGACTCTTAAGGATCGCCAACTATTTGCTAAATTTAGCAAGTGTGAGTTTTGGCTAGACTCAGTAGAATTTTTGGGTCGTGTAGTGTCTAGCAAGGGTGTGCAGCTAGACTCTCAAAAGATAGAGACCGTGAAGAATTAGCCTAGACCTGTCAATCCGACAGATATTAGGAGCTTTTTGGGTCTAGATGGATACTACAAGAGGTTCGTAGAGGGATTTTCATCCATTGCAACACCATTTACTAAGTTGACCTAGAAAAAGGCCAAATAGTAATGGCCGGATGCTTGTGAGAAGAGTTTTCAGGAGTTAACGATTTAACTCACTTCAGCCCCAATATTGACCCCACCCAAGAGCAAGGATGGTTTTGTTGTATATTGTGATGCTTCTAGGGTTGGTATTGGTTGTGTATTGATGTAGCATGGTAAGGTCATTGTGTATGACTTTATGAAGCTTAAGGCTCATGAGAAGAATTATCCGACGCATGACCTAGAGGTGGCGGTTGTGGTGTTTACTTTGAAGATTTGGAGGCATTATTTGTATAGGGTGCATGTGGATGTGTTCATGGACCACAAGAGCCTTCAAAACATGTTCACTCAAAAGGACCTGAATTTGCAGCAAAGGAGATGGCTAGAGCTTCTCAAGGACTACAACATGAGCACCCTTTATCATCTGGGCAAGGCCAATGTAGTGGCGGATGCTCTTAGTAGGTTGTCCATGGAGAGTGTGTCTCATCGTTGAGGATGGAGAAAGGAGTTGGTGAAGGATGTCCATAGGTTTGCTTGTTTAGGGATTCACCTTACAGATTCTACGGAGGTGGTGTTATTGTTTAGAATGGGTCAGAATCTTCATTGGTGACGAAAGTTAAAGCTAGACAAGAGGAGGATCCTATCCTAGTGAAGCTGAAGGAAGCTGTTCGAAATTAGAAAGTGGAGGTTTTCTCCTAAGGGGGAGATGGAGTACTCCGATATTAGGGTCGATTGTGTATGCCGACTTTGGATGACTTAAGAGAGCGGATGTTGATCGAGGCTCATGGATCTTAGTACTCTATCCATCTAGGTGCCACCAAGATGTACCGTGATCTATGGGAAGTCTATTGGTGGCATGGCATGAAGAAGGACATAGCAGAGTTTGTGGCTAAGTGTCTGAATTGCTAACAGGTGAAGGTTGAGCATCAGAGACCTGGAGGTATACTTCAGGAAATTAGAATTCCTACTTGGAAGTGGGAAGAGATCAATATGTACGTCATTACAGGCTTGCCTCATACATAATTGACAGTATGACACCATATGGGTGATTGTGAACAGGTTGGCCAGATAAACTCATTTCTTACCGGTCAAAACTACCGATTCAGCTGAGGATTTTGCTAGATTGTATATTCGAGAGTTAGTTCGGTTGCATGGGTTCCTTTTCGATCATCTCAGATAGGGGCTCTCAGTTCACCTCTTAGTTTTGGAGGTCATTTCAGAGAGGCCTTAGTACTCATGTGAAGCTTAGCACATCTTTCCACTCGCAGACAGATGGTCTAGATGAGTGGACCATTCAAACTCTTAAGGATATGTTGAGAGAGTGTGTGATTGATTTCAAGGGTAGTTGGGATGATCACTTGCCTCTCATTGAGTTTGCCTACAATAATAGTTACCACTCCAGCATTCAGATGGCTCCGTTTGAGGCTCTTTACAGGCGGAGATATAGATCACCTATTTGATAGTTTGAGGGAGGTGAGGCTATATTGATCGGACCAAATTCAGTCCATGAGGCTAAGGAAAAGGTTTAGTTTATTAGAGAAAGGCTTAAAATATCTTACAGTTGTCCGAAATCTTATACAGATGTTAGAAGAAGAGAGCTTGAGTTTGAGGTTGATGTTTGGGTATTTCTAAAGATGTCTCCCATGAAGGGAGTGAAGAGGTTCAGTAAGAAAGGGAAGCTTAGTCCCTTATATATTGGTCCTTGTAGGATTCTGAGGCGAGTTGGCAAGGTGGTATATGAGTTAGAACTACTAGAAGAGTTAGCTTCGGTGTACCCAGTTTTCCATGTATCCCTGTTGAACAAGTGTATTGGTGACCCGATCTTAGTTTTTCCTGTAGAGAGAGCTGGTGTGAAGGATAGTTTTGCCTATGAGAAGGTTCCGGTTGAGATCCTTGATCATCAGGTTTGGAAGTTGAGGAACAAGGAAGTGGCTTCAATGAAGGTGTTGCGGAAAAATTAGCTTGTTGAGGGAGCTCGTGGGAAGCCGAAGCAGATATGCTGGTTAGATACTCGCATATTTTCCCTTCTGGCTCAGTTCCAGCATAAGGTACCAGTTTCCTACTTAGTAATCTATTCAGTTTCATGTCAGGTTCATGTCTCTAAGTTCCTTTCATGTCATAGAATGCATGTATGTTTTATGAATTCAGTTTAGTCATGTATATCAATCCGGAGTTAGTCTCTCCATCAATTTTCAGCTATATTTGTTCGGTTTTGGGATTACAATTCCTTCCCCAGCCTTTCAACATGCTTAATCTACATTTGAGGATGAATTCCCCTAAGGGGGAGATAATGCAACACCCGAAAAGTCTCTAAGATCAAATCTTAGGGTTGAAACAGAGAAAACAGGAAAATGCGCCAGGTCACAGAATGAGTCATTCAGTGACACGTCAAGTGACCCATTAGGTGTTCAAGAGTGTGAAAAAATATTGGTTCTAGGAGACTTTACGGACGGGATGACGAGTCTTTGAGTGACCCCACGATTCATTAGGGCATCCGCTGTGTGTGCATTATTGGAGAAAGGTAAAAATTTAGAAGTCAGGACAAATTATCACAACGAGTCATTGAGTCACCTAACGGTTCGTTAGGTGGCCCGTTAAGGGTGAAACTTTGTTTGAAACTCGAGATTCAGAGGGTCATGATGAGTGGTGAAGTGATCCATTAAGTTTAATGATGAATCGTTAAGTGGAGGAATTAGATCAAGATCAGAAAGTTAGAATTTTGGACAGTGGCGACAAGAAGACTTGACGAGCCGTAATGTGGCTTAACAAGTCATTAGGTCACTCGTTGGGATTGGCAGTGGCCTTTTTGCAGACGGATCATTAAGGGTATTTTTGTAATTCCTACATTCTTAACTCCTAAACTACGTCGTTTTAAGATTTCTAAAGAGTGTTTTAAGAGGGTTTAACCTAGACTAAGTCATTATGCTCTTATAATTTCATTAAATTTGAAATCCTCTATCAAGATCAAGCTAGGGCTTCTCATCAAATTCACTCTCAATTTTCTTGGGCTTTCAAGACCAGCTTAGAAATCAAGTTACCCAGGTATGTTGGAAAACGAATGGGGGATTTTTTCTACCCTCATGCCCAATTTCTTCTCTAATTCATGAATTCAAGTCTTCGATCAAGTGTATTGAAATTCTAGGGTTTAACCTAATTCTATGTAAATATCCATGCTATGTCCATGAGTTCAATGCCCTCAAGTTTCTATTAATGATTTAAGACTAATGTGCAGATTTTACACTCAATTTAATTATCAATTCATGTTGTCAAGTTTCATGAAAATTATGCCCAATTATGCATGATTTTATGAAATTAAGCTTATGAGTCTATGATTTCAAGTATGATGAAGTGAATTATATTTTATGATTATAATGCATGATTTTTGAAAAAAAACCTTTATGAATTTATGGATTTTAGAGTATTATAATTTCCTCAAGTATACATGGCTTTTATGATTATCAAGTTTATGATTATGCCCGACTCACGAGTCTATTTTATGGCTAGTTCACGTATCTCAAGGATGTTATGGATCTCATGATTTTAACTAGCCCATGTACTTCAAGTATGTTTCATGATTATGATATAAGCACTATATATATTTTGGGAGTAGTATTTAATATCGAGTAGGCTGTGGTTCAAGCACACTCTAATCTCAAAACTACGTGCCAACATTGCCGTGATGGAGTCATCCACGAGAGTGTCTCCCATGACCATATAGGTCACCCATGAGTGATATCATCCCTTTTTCATGGTTCTACCCTTGGCAAGGTACGAACACCCTCCCAACTAGGTATTTACAGGTCGGGCTCCATGTGTGCTCACGTGGGGTATGCCGGTTATAAGAATCTCCCGTTTTTCCTCATCTGTTCAGTCACTCATGTTCATGACTTATGATATTATATTTCTGATCCATTGATCAGTTTATGAGTTTTCAATTATGACTTCAGGAATGACAAGTTATATGATCTCTAATTCTAAATCTTGGATCATTACGTTTAGATTACAATGAATAGCTTATGCTCATGTATATTTTGGATTTATGACTTAAAGCATGTTGTCCTAACTCTCCCGATCCTTTGATTTATATGCATGATTTTATACTATCATTTTACTAGAATATTTTACTTACCTTTCATACTAAGTATATTTCAAGTAATGACTACATACTCTGTGCTATATCGTCTCTTGATATTGGTTCGGGTGATCCCTCCCAGTCTCGTCACTAGCTCGCACCCACTCAGTTCAGCTCCATCTCGCTTTTGGGTGAGTCCTCATTTTATGGGGACGTTATCAATTTATATATTTACCATGTCTTTTAGTTTCAGACCAAGAAGGTTAGTTGGGGGTGTTGTCCCATCAGCCAATCAAATATTTTAGGGGATTTTCAGAAGACATGTATAGGTGTTTTCAGCGATACTGGTTGTTATTACTCTTATGTTGTTATGCGTCGCAGATTTCCGGTTATGTCATGTTCATTCTTTATTCCTCTTTAGTTTATGCTCTTGAGTTTCTATATATGTACCATGGGTTAGCTGGGAGCCATTCGTGGTTTTAGGTCCCATGTCTCGATCCGGGGTCCCAGCTCGGGTCGTGACACTAAAACCTTTCTGGGTTTCTACTCCATTGTTAGAGATTAAAATCCTTGGATTTTCTACTCCATTATATAATTCGGATTTGGATTTGGTCAAATGATCTGATTGATTGATAAATTTTTTAGACAAAATATATTTATTTTCCATTTTTATTTTTGGTATTATTATTATTTTTGTAATTTAATTTTTGCGAAAATAATTACCAATGAAAATTCCCTACCAAATAGACACCTCAGCTAAAATCTGTTTTGAACATATGTTTTCACACTAGTTCAACTTAGTTTTTCAGGCTATAAATATAGATATTCTGATAGTGATTTTCTGACATTTTGCATTTTTGAACAAACAAATATCAAGCTTTTATGTGATTTATTGCTTTTCTTAAAGTTTGTCGAAGTTTTTGACGTTTGATGTACTGCTATGTTATTAACAAATAGATTCATTTTATCCTGGGAGGAAGTAACCCAAAATTTTGAGTACAGTGAGGAGATTAAATTCCTTAAGGATGCACAATGAATTCCGTGGTCTTGGATATTTTAGTTATTTATTATTTTCTTTTTCTGGTTTTAACACAGTAAGGGTAACAAACTTAAAGGACTTAAATATATCTTTTTTAAAATTTTCTATTTTCATCTCTTTTTTGATTTTGAAGACTAATAAAATCTTTCTGAATTTCTACTCCAATGTTGGAGTTTAAAATCTTTAAATTTTTTTACTCCGTTATATAATTCGGATTTAGATTTGAATTTGATCAAATTATTTGATTGATTGATAAATTTTTTTGGATAAATTTTTATTTTTCATTTCCATTTTATGATATAATTATTATTATTGCAATTTAATTTTTGCGAATATAATTAACAATGAAAATTTTCTATAAAAAAAACTCAACTAAAACCCTTTCTGAACATGGGTTTTCGCACCAGTTCAATTCAGATTTTCAGGTTATAAATAAAGACATTCTGCCTTCATTCTGACATTGATTTTCTGTCATTCTGCATTTTTGAACAAATAATATCAAGTCTTTGTGTGATTTATTGTTGTTTTTAGAGTTCGTCGATGTTTTTTGGAATTTGAGGCACTACTATGTCATTAACAGGATATCCGTTTTATTTTGGGAGGAAATAATTTAAATTCTTGAGTATAGTATACTGAGGGAATTATATTCCTTAAAGACACATAGTGAATTTTGTGGTATAAGATATTTAGTAGGCGTTTGGACGTGCAATTTCATGTTGCGATTTGAAATTATGAGATGAAATCAACATTTGGACACGCGATTTCATTTTATAATTTCAAATCATGAGATGGAATTTTTTAAATACAATATTTAACCCACAAGTTTATATTTTGTAAAAAAAAATCCACCATTTTATATATACTAACTATTTTTACCAACCATTTATTTAATAAATGTGAACAACCTTTTCCAACTGTTATATTGGACATAATAGTTTGCCAACCATTTACTATGTGAGAGGATTATATTAAAGAGTAGTGCACTACAACTTATGTTTAATTTTACTTTTTATTGAACTAAAGTTCGATTCTTAAGTTGTATTTTTTTTAAAAATGGTTTTGTGATATTGTATTATATTTTATTATGAACTTTTACTTATTTGTTAAGATTGTATAAGAATTTGGACAATTTGAATAGTTTTTACAACTTATGTGGTTCTTATGTTGATGAGAAAAAAATACAACTTAAAATTTTCAAATTGCATGTCCAAACACAACTTTAAACTTCATCTCGTATGATTTCATATCATGATTTTAAATCATGATTTCATCTCGCATGGCCAAACAAGCCCTTAGTTATTCATTATTTTCTTTTTCTGGTTTGAACACAATAAGGGTAACAAGCTTAAGGAATTTAATATTTTCTTAAATTTTTCTGTATTCATCTCTTTTCTGGTTCCGGAGACTAAAATTCTTTTGGGTTTCTACTTCACTATAGGAGATTAAAATCTTTTAATTTTCTACTTCATTATATAATTTTGGATTTGGATTTGGATTTGTGCAATGATCTGATTGATTGATAAATTTTTTGAACAAAATTTATTTATTTTCTATTTCTATTTTCTGATATTATTATTATTATTTTTGCAATTTAATTTTCGTGAAAATAATTACTAATGG
>JACEIK010000320.1:399309-452244 GCA_018107945.1 Datura stramonium | reverse complement strand
ATTCATTTTTTTCTGGTTTGAACACAGTAAGTATAATAAGCTTAAGAAATTTAATATTTTTTTAAACATTTTCTGTGTTCATCTCCTGTTTTGGTTTTGGAAACTAAAAACTTTGTGGATTTCTACTCCACTATTGGAGAATTTTTTTTGGATATTCTACTCCGTTATTTAATTTAGATTTAAATTTGCATTTGGTCAAATTATTTGATTGATAATAAATTTTTTGGACAAAATTTATTTATTTTCTATTTTTATTTTATGATATTATTATTATTTTCGCAATTTAATTTTCATAAAAATAATTACCAACAGAAATTTTCTATCCAACAGACACCTCAATTAAAGCCTGTTTTAAACAAGTGTTTTTACACCAGTTTAATTCAGTTTTTCAAGTTATAAATAAAGACATTCTACATTCATTTTGGCATCAATTTTCTATCATTATGAATTTTCGAACAAATAAATATCGAATCTTTGTGTGATTTATTACTGTTCTTAGAGTTCATCGATATTTTTGGGTTTTGAGATACTGCTACGTCATTAATAGATATATTCATTTTATATGAGAGAAAGTAATCCAAAACCTTGAGTAATATGAGGGGATTAAATTTCTTAAGGATACATAGTGAATTATGTGGTCTCGGATATATAGTTATTCATTATTATCTTTTTTTGGTTTGGACACAATAAGGGTAATAAGCTTAAGGAATTTAATATTTTAAATTTTTTTTGTGTTAATCTTTTATCTAGTTTTGGAGACAACCTTTTTGTGTTTCTACTCCGTTGTTGGAGATTAAAATATTTAAATTTTTTTTACTTCGTTATATAATTCAGATTTGAATTTGAATTTAGTCAAATGATCTGATTGATTAATAATTTTTTTGGATAAAATTTATTTATTTTCCATTTTCATTTTCTGATATTATTATTATTTTCACAATTTAATTTAAGCAGAAATAATTACTAATAGAAATTTCCTACCGAACAGACGCCTAAACTAAAACCTGTTCTGAATAGGTGTTTTCACACCAGTTCAACTCAGTTTTTCAGGCTATAAATAAATGTCACGACCTAAAATCGAGCCATGGTGGCACCTACTACAACCCCTTAGTAGGTAAGTCAAATCCTAAAACAAACACTAAAAGTAAAGGTTAATATACATAGCAAGGAAGTGGAAAAAAGATAAACGGGCCACAAAGTATAGATATATATATAACAAGTACAAAACATACAATACATGCTCTAAGAAAACAAGGAAAGACAATATATACACAAGATACCAACCCCAGACCTGGTGTCACCTGTGCAAAAGACTCTACAAGTACGAGAATAAGGATATACAAAAGAAATATAAAAGTCTGACAGATATAAAATATATATCGGAGATACCAGAAGGAAAATAGTATGTCTCTAGATAGCAAGAGCTCACCATGATCCAATATAGGAAAAAAAATCCATGAACGAGCAAGGGATCAGTGAGGGTGACTTGTACTAGGCGCTGTAATAGAAAAAGATGCAGAAGTGTAGTATGAGTACCAAAACATGGGGTACTCAGTAGGCATCATAGGCCTACTAAGTTCAGGAGATAATATATAATACAAAAGACATGAAAGGAGTTATCGATCGGAAGCTAATCTAGAAAGCTCAATAGATCAAGGGTAAAGTGTAGAATAGCAGTAACACACACACACACAAAAGTATAAAAGTGTAACACAGTGCAGTATGGGATGATGCAATATAATATGTGGCCAATGCAATATGTAGAGGTACCTGGGAAATGACCTCAGCCCTACCTGACAAATGACCTTGGATGCATTCAATGAAACTCGGCAAAGACCTCAGACTGCCTAACATCTCACTCGAACGTAGTAATAAAGAGATCCAACAAATAACCTCAAGCCCGCCCGGCAAATGACCTTGGATGCATTCAGAAAAGTAAAATTATAACTAGATCAACATCTTACATCGGAATGAATTTATAAATAGTACAACTTTCTTATAAAAAACCAAAAACAGTAGTACGCTCCCCCTCTCCTCCTCCCCCCGCCTCACACCGGAGTTCAAATCAGTAAAGGATGAGGAATTTTAGTATGAAAGTCAAAAATCAGTATTTTTCCTTCAAATCATACCTCAATCCATGAGCATGTAAATGTGGATGTATGCATGATCGCTCAGGTATATATATAAATATATGCATATAATTCCATATCAGATAGGGTAAATTTACTCTCCATGCCTCAATCATTCTACCCTGGAGTCTAGCCACTCCAAAACCAAGGCCTCGAGCCCATTTCTCATAATAGAAATAAAAATGAGAAAGTAAAGAGACACCAACTCCAAAAACATCGATAACGATCAATTATCCAGAAAACGTCACCACTTATCCAATTCTGCCACAAAAACCCTACTAAGCATAATCTAAAGATCCCAAACCTATCCTCAATATAGCAACTAATAACCTAAACTAAGGCTTATAAAGGAAATACTCTTCTAAGGTCCTTAAAATGTCCAATTGTCCATAAAAATCAACACAACCTAATTCTATCTAGCAATTCACCTTAATAGTCAAGAAACTTATAACATATACTATCAAACGGAGCTAAGTCTAAAGAAGGAAAATCATAGCCTATCTCACGGCCGAACGACAAGCCACAAACTATCACTCAAAAGCCTTCCCTTTTTGCAAAGCCTCAGATCGCTATCATTCTATCACAAATACGATCTACTCATCAAAATGAGACTAATGATTCCAATATTGACATATTATATTTTGGACCAAAAATTGGGTCAAAAATCGACCCTTAGGGCCCGCTAACAAAATCAAATACAAATTACACCATTGTCTTCCTCGTAGGATCAGAAATCCATACCCAAAATTTGCGCAAAGATGGAACTCATTTTGGGGCTCAAATCAGGGCAAAAATTTCAATATAAAAAAGAAAATTCTAGGGAATTTGGAGCTCAAGTACACAGATTAAACACGAAAATGAAGCTATAATTAGATAAGGAATGGAGAGGAGAAGATAATTTATCTATTAGCCAAAGAATCCAAGAAATGATGGAAATTGCCTCCCACGAGCTTTCTACGATGGGGTTTAAAATTTTTGTATGAATGAGCTAAAAGGGAAGTGAATAGCCTATAATACTGCTGATTTTTCACAAAAGTGGACTCTAGTTCACTATAGCAGTCTCTGGCTCGCTATAGCAAGCTACCTAGCACCAGTCACAACTCAAAATTCAAATGGGCTCCTGAAATTCATTCAGAGTCCCATGAATGCAAACCATATATTTTTTTCCAACTGGAAATAACATTCTGGACTTAATAGTATTGACAAAATAACCATCAGAGGTTGTCTTGACAAGATGACCACTAAAATCAACACTTTAACCACATATAAGCAACCGCCCAAACGCCAGAAATGAGTCCAAAAGCATTGGAACCCGAACCAAAGGTCTCACTAGTCTAAAATCCATGTCCTGAAGCTAATAGAACTGTCAGAATTCTCATCTGAGTCCATTTACGAAGAATGTTGATCAAAATCAACCATTTCAACTTAAAAGCTCCAAAACACGAAAATCTCTCTAAAACTCGTTCGAACACCTTGAGAACCATGCTACCCATCCCTACAAGTCACAAAAGCAGTATAAGCCACGATGAGGGTTGGAACGATAAAAATGAATGAAAGTAAGGAAACGACCAGGAGTGTCATTACAACATTCACTACGAAAAGAACTTTCATCCTCAAAAGTTAAAGAATAGGAAGTACCTGAAGGCTAAAAAAGGTTAGGATATCTGGTCGGCATGTCGAGCTTGGTATCCTAAGTAGCCTTCTCACCTAGACGATGCCTCTATTGAACCTTAACAATTGGAATCTCCTTCAACCTCAACTTTCTAACCTGCCTGTCTAGAACAGCCACAAGCTCCTTTTCAAAGGCCAAAGACTCATCAAGCTGGACCGAATCCCATTGAAGCACATGAGACTCATTTGAAACATACCCGCCTCAATATAGACACATGGAAGATTGGGTGAACACCCGAAAGAGATGGAGGCAAAGATAACTTATAAGCTACCTCCCTAATACACCGCAAAATCTCAAATGAACCAATGAACCGATGGTTTAACTTTTCCTTCCTCCCAAACCTCATCACGTCCATCATAGGCGACACATAAAGTAGAACTTTATTCCAATAATAAACTCCAATTCTTGAACCCTCTGATCAGCATAGCTCTTCTACCTAATCTGAGTTGTACGGAGTCTCCCTTAAATCACCCGAACTCTATCCATAGGGTCATGCAACAAGTCAGTACCCCAAGGACTAACCTCAAAAACATCAAAACAACCCACCATAGAACTCACCTTCTACCATACAATGCCTCGAATAGAGTCGTCTAAATACTAAAATGGTAGTTGTTATTATGTGCGAACTCTGCCAAGGCTAAGAACTATTTCCGCCCGATCTTCGAAATCAATGACACATGCCCAAAGAATATCCTCTAGAACCTTAGTAGTTCGCTTAGACTGACCATCAATCTGTGGATGAAAAACTATCTAAGCTCAACTCAGGTACCCAACTATGTCTAAATGGACCTCCAGAAACACAATGTGAACTGAGTACCATGGTTCGAGATGATATAAATAGGCACCCCATGCAAACAGACAATCTCCCAAATGTAGATTTAGGCCAACCTCTCTAAACTGTATGAAGTCTAAATGGGAAGAAAATGGGTGCAGTTGGTCACCCTATCAATGATGACCCGTATAACATCAAATCTCTAAAATGTACATGGCAATCCTACCACAAAGTCCATAGCTATATGCTCACACTTCCACTCAAGAATGGGTAGCCTCTGAGTCAATCTACCAGGCTTTTGGTGCTCGTACTTCACCTATTGACATTTCAAGCACCTACACACAAAATTTGAGATATCTCGCATCCCACACCACCAGTAATGCTTCCTCAAGTCCCGATACATCTTTGCTGCCCCAGATGGATAGAATATCTAGAATAGTCGGCCTTTTATAAAATTAATCTAACCAAGTCTCCAAATCTAGGAACGCAGATACGACCCTCAATCCTCAAAACACCCTCTCGATCTAAGGTCATCGTCCTAGCCTCACCACTCGACACCTTATCTCCCATCGTCCTCAATTTCACACCCTCAAAATGTTATGCCCGAATATGCTCCAACAACACAGATCTAACCTCCACATAAGCGAGAATCCGTCCCAACTCAGAATTATCAAGTTTAATAAACCTATTGGCTACGGAATGGATATCTGAAGCCAAAGGTCGCTCCTCCACCACTAGAAATGCCAAACTCCCCATGCTCAATGCCTTTTGGCTCAAGCCATCCGCTACCATATTTGCCTTGCCTGGATGATAAAGAATTGAGATCTTGTAGTCCTTTAGCAACTCCATCCATTACGCTGTCTCAAATTGAGGTCTTTCTTTCTGAAAATATGTTGAACACTATGATGGTTGGTGAGTGATCGCATGATGAACTCAGTATATGTAGTGCCTCTAAATCTTCAATGTAAAGAGTACCGCCGATAACTCCAAGTCATGAGTGGGTAGGTCTTCTTATGAACCTTTAGCTGCCTAGATACATATGCAATAACTCTGCCCTACTGCATCAACACACAATCCAAACCAACTTTGGACGCATCACAATACACTATAAACACCTGGCCCTCAACTGAAAGTGTTAGAATTAGTGCTAAAGTCAATAAGGCCTTGAGCTTCAAAAAGCTTACCTCACACTCATCGGACCAATGGAAAGGGACATTCTTCTGAGTCAATCTATTAAATGATTCTGCAATAAAAGAGAACCCCTCCACAAACCATTTGAAGTAACCTGCTGAACCGATAAAACTGCGAACCTTGATAGGAGAAGTGGGCCTAGCCCAATCATAAACTGCCTCAATCTTCACTGGATCCACCATAGTCCCATCTTTGGACACCATGTGTCCCAAGAATGCAATGGACTCAAGACACAACTCACACTTAGAGAACTTAAGCATAAGACTACTGATCCCGCAAAGTGTTAAGCACAACTCTCAAATGTTGCTCATTCTCTACTCGAGTAGCCTAAGATGTCGTTGATGAATACTATAACAAATGAGTCTAAATAGGCTTCGAATAATCAATTCATCAACTCCATAAATGTTGTTGGGGCATTGGACAAACCAAAAGACATGACTAGAAACTCATAGTGGCAGTAACGAGTCCTAAAAGCAGTTTTTGAAATATCTGCAGCCTTGATCCTCAACTGGTGGTAGCCCTGATCTCAAATATATCTTAGAGAACACCATTGCACTCTATAACTAATCAAACAATTCATCAATATGTGGCATCAGATACATGTTCTTAGTAGTCACCTTATTCAGTTACCTGTAGTCAATATACATCCACAAGGAGTCATCCTTCTTCTTCACAAATAGAGTAGATCAGCCTATGAAGATACACTATGCCTGATAAACCCCTTACTCAAAAGATCCTAAAACTGCTACTTTAGCTCCTTCAACTTAGCTAGTGCCATCCGATATGGAAAAATAGAATTGGGATGAGTACTCGGCTCAACATCAATGTCAAAGTCAATATATCAATAAGGTGGAAGTACAAGTAAATCAATAGGAAATACACCGAAATACTCACAAACCATAGGATTTGACTCAAGTGAAGGAGTATTGGCACTAGTATTACGAACATAAGCAATATAAGCCAAAAAACCCCTTCCCTATCAACTATTTCACCCTAAAAAATGATATAAATATCCTTGACACATGGCTATTGATACCCTTCCACACCATCGGAGGGATACCAAGCATACACAAAGTAACAGTCTCGACAAAGCAATCCAAGACTGTATGATAATGGGACAACCAATCCCATACCTAGAATCATGTTAAAATACACCATACCTAGGATAACAAGGTCTACCCAAGTGTCATACCCCAGAATAGTCACACCACAGTACCGGTACACATGATCCACTTCTATAGATTCACCTACAAGAGTGGCTACATACAGGCACATGCAATGACTCACACAATAAGTATAGACGAGTAGCGAAGTATGCATACATATAAGAATATGTAGAACCCAAATCAAATAATGTAGAAGCTGATTAAAGACAAACGGAGATTGTACCTATGATGACAGCATCTGAAGCCTCAACCTCTGACCTACCCATAAAAGCATATAGTGCTATGTTTGCCATAACCACTTGACCTGTTCGACTGAGAAGCACCTCTAGCACCCTGGGGACCACCCCTACTACCTTGCGCACTGATTATGGCCTGTAGCGCTGGAGCCTTATGGGCTTAAACCAGCTGACTCTGCCGCTTGTGATACATGAGTCTGGGACACTCCCTAGAAATATGCCCCAACTCACCGAACTTGAAGCACCCTCTATCTGACATCGGCTAATGAGAAGACCCTGCCGAACCAGACTAGCCACCACGACCTAAATACCCAAAATGCAAACTCCATAAAGTTTGACATAGACCCTGAATCCCTGACCACTTTGAACTAAATAACCACCCTATGTGATCTATAATTCTACCTAAATAGGCTTTCTAGGCTAAAAGTGCTGAGGGTAACTTCTAACAGAGAAAACTCTACCTTGGGACTGAGAACTACTGAAACTATCCTAACAGCTGGCCTCTTATCGCCACCTCCATGGGCTTCGCGATATATCCCCTTGATAGTCCATGAATGATCCACAACCTGGAGGAAAGTATACCCGAATTCCACTAGCTTATCTATCATCAAACAGAGTGGTAAAGTCAACCCCCTGACAAATCTACGAACTCATTTGTGCTCTATTGGCATAATCATGGCAGCATGCCTAGCCAGCGAATGGAACTGCACCTCATACTCTGAATAGTCAACGAACCTTATTGAAGGTGTGTGCACTCATACCTCAACCTCTCTCTCATGCTGCGAGGTACATATTTCTCCAAAAAATCCTTGGAGAACTGAGCCCAAATCATGGGAGGTGACCCAGCTGGTTTGCACTCAAGGTAAGATCTCCACCACTACTTAGCCGACCCCTTAATATGAAATGTAGTATAATCTACCCTATGAAACTCCACCAATACATTATACAACCTCCCTTGGAAACTCAGTAGAAACTCATGGGCATCTTCTCCTAAGGCAACTGAAAACCTTGGAAGACCCAACCTGATAAATCAACCAAGCATCTTCTGCTCCTTAGAAGACATAGCTGGCCTAGATTTAATATGCTGAGAAATGACTGGCACTGGAAACATCTATTCCAATATATGTCATCATCTGTTGTCCATAACAGTAGGCTGTGCTCTGATGTGCTATGGATTTACAACAGTTTCGACGCTTAAATCTAAGGAAATAAGCATAGACTTAGGCGTGTTTATATGGATATGATGCACTTACTTTGTTTTTAGGGAAACTAGGTGTTGGAGTTGAAATGTGCAAAAGAAGGGTAAAAGGCAGAAAAAGGGTTAAGTACAGATCTCAGTACGAGCCGTATTGAGAGTCGTGGAGAAGTCCAGACCAGGTGTTTAAGGAAAAAGGCACAATATGACTTATTGCATGAGCCGTACCATAACAGTCGTGATAAAGACCAAAAGGTGCAGTACAAGATAAGTCTCCAGGTAAAGGTAGTAACCACAAATTGCGATATCTACCTAAGACCCATACCAAGGAGCTGTGGTAAAATCTCGAATAAGTGAAGAATAGAAGATCTCAATGTACGATTGGAAGTCACGAGTCATAGGATGAAGGTACGAGTCGTACCAAGCCACTCGTGAAAGTAAACAGAGGATACTAGAAGTTGCAAGTTCAAACCATGACCAGATTGTATGACTCATAGGTTCATGGTACGAGTCATACTAGATTCCAACACTTAGCCAAAATTAGAAAAGTCAGCCAATGTACAAGTGAAGGTACAACTCGTACAATCATGTTACGGGTTGTAGGTGAAGTCGACAGTAGTTTCCCTATTAATTTAGGAAAAGTTTTAAATTATTTTTATAAATATTTTTATAGGTTATTTTTGTTAAAAAGAGTCAGATTTGGAGAGAGACGATTAGAGAGACCGATTGTAGAGAGTTTTGAGTATTGGAGAACAACTTTTGGGATTTTCTTGAGTTGATTGTTCCATTATTGCTTACTTGTTCTGCATTAATTCTTGTAATAATCAAGTGAGTTTTCTTCCAATCATCTTTGTAAATTCTAAATTATGTGTTTGTCTATGAATACTTATAATTTTCTTACAATCATGAGAGGCTAAAACCTTTACAACTAGGGTTGTGGGAATCATGGTGACTTGACAAACTAGGGTTGCACATAGTGATTCTAAGCCAATTCTAAACACTTGTATTGTATTCTCTTCATCTTTGATGTTTCTTAACGGAGCGCAATGTTAGGACTTGCCCGAATTCTTTACTTGCTTGAACCTAGAGAAGTAGAGATTAGAAAAAGAGAATTACAACAATGCCTTGATCTTTATGGGTCATTGTATGACTTGAGCTGCGATCGCAGAATAGTTAGTTTGGGACAAATTGATAACGGTTGAAGTGAAATCACTCATGAGACCTAACTCGATGATTGAATATAGTCATCCAATAGGGACGAACCAGTCATTTTGATGAACCCTACTTATCAGTTCTACAAGTAAGCATTGGGATAGATCACAAGTCTAAAACCCAAAGTAGTTATGAATCCATAGGGAACACTTACCCTAGTTATTTGCATAATCTTGACAAACAACAATCAATTCTCAACATTGTTATATAATTTCTTTTACAAAACCCCCCTTTTGGAGATAACACACTTAAAAGCTTAAATACTAGTGTTATTCTATATCTTGACCATATTCCCTGTGGGATCAACTCCAACCTTTGTTGGGTTATATATTGTCAACGTCCGCGTCATACTTTTATAGGAGTGTGATTTGAGTGTTATAAAAAATGGCACTGTTGCCGGGGAATATGGCTTAGGATTAGAGTAATTATTGTGTTTAACTTTTAGTTGTTATTTCCTCATTTACATTTTCTTTTTATCTTTGACACCCACATGTTATCTCTTGGTAAATGCCAAGTATCCAATGGAGTGGAAACCCCCGATTCCTTTTGATCTTGAATTAGAGCAAACTCTGCGGAGAATGGAGAACCCCGAGCAGAGAGAGGCCTGTATGGCTGAAGAAGCTCGACAAGCTGCACTTCAGGAAGTCGAGGATGCTTGGGTGGAAGTAGTGAATGCTGGCCATCATGGAAGGGGAAATCGAGGCCAGAGATATGCTCCTTAGTTCTATTATTAGGATGACCTAAATATTGATGAAGTCGGGTTAATTGGAGCCATCGTTTTGCCACCTTTAACTGCTGGGGAGAAGTTTGATATCACTAGCACCCTGATACAGCTGCTGAATATGAAAGGGATGTTTAGTGGTCATGCAGTTAACGATGCTAACCTACACTTGATGAATTTTGTTGGGATATTCAAGGCGTATAAGTTACCTAGTGTAAGCCAGGACACAATAAGGTTGAGACTCTTCCCATTATCTCTCTCTAGAGAGGCCACTTTATGGTTATTGGAGTTTCCCAATGACTCCATTACCAATTGGAGGGACCTTAAACAAGCTTTCCTATAAAGGTTATTCCCACCCTCTAGGATTCTACAGTTAAAGGATGAAATTTGTAACTTTTGACAATTAAAGAATGAGGCACTGCATGAGACATGGTTGAGATTTAAGAAGAAGTTGACCAAGTGCCCGAACTATAAAATTCTAGATGATAGTTTGTTGAAATTTTTTTATAGGTCCTTAAAAACAACACAAAAGTTGTAGCAGATACAGTGGCGGGAGGAGAATTGATGAGTCATATATGGGAGCAAGCTGCCATTATTTTGGATAGAGTGACTAAGACGAACATGGCCTGACACACCAGGGAAGCGGAAGCATCTGTAGGTACGTATGCTATTGGTATGTCTGCGGATCAACACAGAAAGAAGGAGGAGTGTGATCAGGAGATGGCTCATATGCGGACATCATTAGACCTATTTACGAAGCATATCATGGGTGTTGGTGTTAGAAAGGTAAACGCAGTGGGAGCTTAGGCTCAGGAATTGGGGCAAGAGCATTCAGATTTTGAGGAGGAGGCAAACGTCTTGGACAACCAGGTGGTGGGTTTTTGAACCAACACCCAAGGGTCTGGACAGGACACTTGGCACCAAGGTTCCAAAAATCAGGGTCGGAACCAGTATCGAGACAACTATAACAAAAACGGGTAAAGGAATAGGAGCCGAGGTCGTGAGCAAGAGGGAGAACGGAGAAAGAACGATGGATATCGCAATGATTGCACAGGTTTGTATGTTCCTCCTAATGCACGTGAGGGTGAGACTGGACCCTTAAGATTGGAGAGTATGATGGATGAAATGCTCAAAAAGGTAAAGTCCACCGACGATCAGCTGAGGGAAATTCGAGAGGATATATCTAGTATGAGCCAGAAAGTTGAATTGCATGCCACAACAGATTGAGCAGCAACTTGGTTAGATGTCGGCCTCCCTAAACTAAAGGAAGAAGGGAACACTTCCTAGTAACATAGTGCAAAATCCAAAGGATGATAGTCACTGTATGACTGTGCTGACTAGGAGTGGAAAGACCACAGTTGATCCCCCTTTACCAGTTGACGTTGAAATGGAAAAATGGAAGGAGATTGAGATTAGTGAGGAAGATAAGGTTGCTGAGCATGAGCCTACAGGTGAGGTTGAGTTGACTGAAGCTCCAGGTGGTGTAAAAGAGTTTGAAGATGATACAGGCAAGAACAAAGGGGACACAAAACTTTATAAGGCTATACCTCAACCACCACCACCGTGCCCTCAAAGGATGAAGAAAAAGGCAGAAGATGGTAAGTTTTAGAAATTTTTCTCTATGCTTAAACAGTTATCTGCGAACATACCATTGGTCGAGGCATTGGAGCAGATGCCCGGATATTCCAAGTGCATGAAGGATCTGGTGACCAAGAAGAGGTCCATAATCTATGAGTCAGTTGGTAACTTGCATCATTGGAATGCCATATCCTCATGGGTCCTTGCTCAAAAGAAGAAGGACAGGTGCCTTCACCATTACGTGCACGATTGGTGATTTTGAGTTTGCGAAGGCACTATGTGACTTAGGTGATAGCATCAACTTGATGCCTTTGGTTGTATTCAAATAACTGGGGTTGGGAGCCCTCACACCGACTTCAATACGACTATTGATGGCAAACCGCACAGTCAAAAAGCCAGTAGGGATCTTATTTGATGTGTTAGTCAAGGTGGACCATTTTATCTTCCCTGCAGACTTTGTGATCCTAGATTGCGAGGTTGATTTTGAGGTCCCCATTATTTTTGGGTGACCATTCCTTTCCATGGGGAGAGATTTAGTAGATATTGAGGCTAGCCAACTAAAATTCAGGCTAAATAAAAAGGAGGTCATTTTTAATGTCTGCCGGTCAATGAAGTAGCCCAATGAGTTTAGGGTTGTCTCAGCAATGGAGGATGATAGTGAGTTGAATTCTGAGTAGTCAAGAGACTTGCGTCGTGCTGTAACATTAAATTAGGTGCTTCTTGGAAGGCAACCCATGAGGTGGTTTGGTGAAATCTGAGTAACCAGACCACATGCGTCGTGCCTCTATGTTAAATCAAGCGCTTCTTTAGGGTCAACCCAAGTATCTTAACTTATGTGTTTTCAGTGTGCAGGTGAAACAAAACTAGTGGGTGAAAATTTTCAGAGCAGACCTATACTACGAGCTTCAGTATCACTCGTAAGAGGATTATATGGATCATAGTACTGTCCGTAGTTAAAGGAAGAGACTGGTCTGATGCATGAGTTCATGTTACAGTTGGTCATTATGAATCATACCTCCTTTGCACGAGTCATAGTACCCACTATAAGGATGAACTATGCTAAAGATGGAAGTGCAGAAAATAATGACATACGAGCCATAGTACGGTTCGTACCATCATGGTATGAGTCGTACTATGCACTTGTAGGTCCCCAGGTAAATTCTTAAAGTCTTCTGCTATGAGTCCAAGGGACGAGCCACAGGTACAACCTATGACTCGTGGTACGAGTCGTGACGGGTAAAATTAATGAATTTGACCTGACTCAACTTGGATCTTTGAAAATCCTCCCTAACCTATTTAAATCAAATTCATTCGTACCACCACTCCCATGAAAACATAAACTTCAACCCATGATCCTCAAACCTGTAACTCAAGCTCAAATCTGTGCAAGTTTGAATTTGTGCTAGTGAAGCTGCACGAGCATTTTGAATTCGCACCCCAAAACTGAAGCAAGCTTAAAGTTGAGCAAGAACTTGAAAAAAATCAAGTAAATGTCTTAAATTTGAAAATCTTGCTATGTATCAACTAAAGACCACTGTGATTCCTTATAAGCCTTGAAAAAGGGGTAGGAGAAGGTGATCAGTAGCCTAACATACTAATGTGTTGAATGGGTAGGAATTCAAAATGGTCAAACAACAAAATTTGATTGATGATAATGAGTTACGGGGTGTGAATCATATTAGGGTTAGCTGGGTATGTCAAAATTGACAAAATTGCATACATAGGATGAGGAATTCTGAGTATCCATTGAAGAATTTGTTAACCTGAACAACTGAACCAAATAAGGTGAGGACATTCTTCACGAGTCCTCTTACGACTCATGGTTTCTACTAAGACTCGTACGATGACTCGTTGGGACCGTCCCAGGTCACTGAGAGTGCAAGTGTTGGTATGGGACCTAGTACGATTCGTGGTATCCTGCTACAAAACATACCTGGTGAACGTACCATGAATCTGAAAGGGTTAAAGTTCAAAAGTAATAGGATGATCCTTCATACGACTCGTGGAATCTAATTACGATCCATAACACGAGTCGTAGAAAAATACAAAGGAACCTAATTTAAAGAAATCCCTAATTATGACACTTAGAATGAATCGTACCATCTTAGTATGACTTGTACCTAGGAGTTGTGACAATGCGATCATGAACCACGAGCCATAGTACGAATCATACCATAAAGGTATGACCCGTACTATAGACTCATGGAAAACTTCAGAGGATATTTTCTTTCTTTCTTTTTCTCAGATCATACATGTTAACCTTTTTCTCCACAGGTACAATGACGTTCAAGAGGATATCAATGAAGAAGCCCCAAGACAAGCGGACCAGAACTGAAATAGTTGCTTGACGGGCATTAAGAGATAAGCCCTTCGACTCTGATCAAGCAGGCAACACCCCTAGTAGTTCGAGGGAGGAATACCAAATAGATACATCTGACATAGATGAGCCACGGACCATTAGGGCATAGGCCAAGGCTTAGGCCGAAGCAACATCTGCTGTTCCCTAGTTTGAAGAGGGAGTAGGTGATCAAACCCAAGATTCGGGGAGTGGCTCTAATGAGGAAGAAGGGTCTAAGGAGGCCCAGTCTGGAGATGGTAATGATGCAGTCGGGTCTGAAGAAGAAGCTGCTGAGGAAGAGGGTGACCAAACTCCACCTCGGGAGAATCATACTATTAGGTGGAGAGTGCTCGATGCTTAAGATATTTATGAGCAGGATTTGGCTCTCACCTCAAAGAATCATTTGAGGCGGAGTATATAGGAAGAACCATGGATCCTCACTAGTGTTTTGAATGAGGTTGAGGAAATGAAGCAAATTTTTAGCTTCTACAGATTTGAATGGATGGATAGAACTCCGGAGAAAAATAGTGCAGAGATGGTACGGGAGTTCTATGCTATTTGGCCACCTGGAGTAAAAGGAAAAAGGTAGGAAAAAATTGAAATAGAAGCCCAAGCTTGAGAATGTGATGGTTCAAGACGCAGGTTGCATCTCCGAGCGGACCATTGCATGGATATTGTATAGGCCTCAATTCAGAGCGTTGGAGATGAAAACTGAGTTTGTGTATTGAGTTGAGGCTCTAGAAAAGGTAAAGCATCTGGGGTTCAAGGAGAGGCAAAGCTAAGTGAAATGGCTAGCTAGGGTTCTAGCCGAGAACAAGGAGGAAGTTGATTCGGTGGCTAGTGGAAAGAAGGTCACCAAAGCTTCACTAAACTTCATAGCGAAGGCTTGCTGGACACTAGTCTGCATTAGGTTGGCACCTACGGTTAATGATAACACCCTCAGCGTAAACAAAGTAGTTTTGATGGCGTGCATCATGTCGAGATACGCCATCAACATTTTGAGGGTCATAGAAGAGGTGATCCGAGACCGGGCTATGGGACTGAGCACTACCATCCCATTCCCTAGTCTAATTTACAGATTATGCATGTAGGAAGGCCTCAAGGAAAAACCAGAGGTAAATTATTTGATTGGAGGTTAGAAGACTATAGATATCAATCTTATATGGGATGATATAAACCCGGTAAGCCGGGTTAGACTTCTTTTCGTAGTCCCACTACCACGGGCATCCGAAGGCAAGAATTTTAATGCCCCCACTTCAGTGGAGCAGGAAGAGATACAAGTTATAGAGGCCGGGCACACATACATAGTGCCCAAAACATCCTCCACACCTCCATTTGGTATCTCGAGTCATACTAGAAGGATATGTGTTGGTACCCCAGGAATTCCTCCAGAAGCTGACAATGATCGAGAAAAAGGTCAATGTTATGATGGAAAATGTTAAGTCATGGGTGAAAGTTGAGATTGATAAGGCTGCGAGGTTTTTTCATAGCTAGTTGGATAGTTTTGAGCTTACTTTAATGAGTATATAGTTGAGCAGACAGATACGAGCGACCTTAGAGTGGAGTTGGGGGCTTTGCGGAGCCAGTTAGTCGAGTTGTCGTCTAGATAGCCGGCGATACTATCTGCCCCCACTCTTTCAGACTTAGATGCTGAGCTCGATGAGGAGCTAGATCTTGAGGCATATTGGGTGCCCATTGCAGCCGGAGTAGGAAAAAGGAAGAAGAGGGTTTCGAAGGAGGTTGAAGATGAGTCCTCAAGAAAGAAGAGAAAAAGGAAGGAGAGCAAGCGGGCAAGAGTGGATAGCCTGCAGACTCATGAAGAGCATATGTTAGAGCTGCATGAGTGAGCTAGAGGAGCAGGGAGCTCCACCACTACCTTTGGAGAACTTGCAGGTGGCAAGGACCTTTCGGGTGAGCCAAATTCAACTAGAGATACCACTGAGGTCGTTGAGGCGACTGCTATTGATGCAGGGGTAACCAATCCCCCAACTGACATTCCATTGAGTGCGTCGACCATTACTAGCATCACTACTATAGCGGAGGTACCACCTCCGCAGGATGACAGGAGCGCCTAGAGCGCCACAGGTATGTCCCTTTTCCTTGTTCTTAAAGTTGATGCTTCGGGACAAAGCATGTTTTTAAAAAGGGGGGTGTACTTGTATTTTTTTGGGTTTTGTTTGTCCGAGGGTGTTTCTTGACGTGTTTCTTGGAGATGCTATCTAGTAGAATCGGTATGTTTAGATTTTATTTATTTATTTTTATAATTAGAAGTAGCTTAGGATTACTTTACAGCAAATAAATGCATTGGTTTTGATTTTCTTGAAAAAAATGACCCTATTTGAATTTTTTTTGATATTAGCTGTGTAGGTTGATTGCAAAGTATGAATTTTGTGGATCTTTGTATGGCATTCATATTATTAGCATGTGTAATTGTAGTCTAGCCGTGCATGAACTGGATAGGTAGAATCAACACAAACATATACCATTAGTGAGTGAGGATTCATACTTAGTTCAATACTACGTTGAGGATCTAGAACTTTCCCGGTTGGTCTTTACATAGGTTTTAGGATAGTTGGTTAAGAAAAGATCATAGGCCATTTTTTTCATATCCCACTTTAGCTTAAATTGCTTTACCAAATGAAATGATTCCCTTGATCCTGTATTTGAGCCTAAAAGTTGACCTACTTTCCTTGATTACCTATTCACATTGACCAAGTTTATAATTGTTGTTGTCCTGTGTTCAAATATGTAATATAAAGCAAATGAATAATATCTGAGTCCACTTAAATTCAGTGTGTATCCTTAAGGAATTTAATCCCCTCACTATACTCGAGGTTTTGAATTACTTCCTCCCAGGATAAAACGGATATACCTGTTAATGGTGTAGTAGTACCTCAAACAGCAATAACTTCGTCGAACTCTAAGAATAGTAACAAATCACACAACAAACTTGATTTTTTTTTGTTTTGAAAATATGCAGAATGTTCAAAAATTTCTCTATCAAAAAATGAAGGCAAAAGACCTTTATTTAAAGCCAAAGATCTGAAGTGAAGAGGTGTGAAGACACATGTTCAGATGGTGTCTGTTCGGAATGGATACCATTGGGAAAGAAACTTTTTTTAATTTTCTCTTCCCACCAATTTATTTCTCTCCATTTTCCAATTGATGCCCAACACTTAACTCCAACAATCCCCCATATGAATGGGGAATGACTATATAAAAATTTTAATGCATGAAAAACTATATGATTTGTAAGTAAGAATTAATTGCATCTGAATAAGTAGGTTTCCCCTTGAACTTTCCGTAGTGGACATATATCGAATATACTCTGTCAATCGATAGATTTGATATCTCTGAACAGTCGAGCTTTGATGTATACCTAGAAAACATAAGTCACACAATTAATCCTTTAACCGTCTTAGATTCTCATTGTTTTGTTCGTTTCAGCCAAGAACACTGCCTGGTTTCGTAAGTGCTTAGAGAATTGGTCTAACAAAATTATCCTTGAAGCGGCTTACACTTCACACTTATATAGGTGATTCCTAAATGTGTTATCCCATAGATACACCATTGACCTACCCTATGTCAAACTTATAAATCATTAAAAAGCCTTTAATTCTTTATCCTTGTTACTAAACATTTTCTTATCATGAGAATGGACCAAAGCTTATTTTGACAATGTTGAACTGTCATCAATGACTTTGTTTGATCTCCTTCAATCTAGATCTTGGGATCTCCAGTCTTCTAGGTAGAGTTACCGCCACGATGACTTGTCCTTGGCCATAGTCCAATTTCATTTGATGATCTTTCAACCGCCTCTCTAGTAGGCCTTTTGTAAGTGGATCCGACATATTAGCTCTTGACTGTACATGGTCAATTTTGATAATTCCACTAGGGAAGTAGTTGTCTAACGGTGTTATATCTCCATCATATGTGACAAGAATTTCCATTATACATTACACTTCCAGCCCTTCTGATTGCCGCTTGGCTATCGCAATGTATACATATTGGTGCCAACGGTTTGGGCCAGAATGGAATGTCCTCTAGAAAATTCCTGAGCCATTCAACTTCTTCACCAGCCTTGTCTAAAGTTATGAATTCAGACTCCATTGTAGAGTGAGCAATACATGTTTGTTTGGATGACTTCCAAGACATTGCTCCTCCACCAATGGTAAATACATAACCACTTGTGGATTTAGTTTCAGCTGATCCGATGATCCAATTTGCATCACAATATCCTTAAATAACTGCAGGATACTTGTTTTAATGAAATTTTTTTTGAGTATGTTTTAAATACCTCCAAACTCGTTTCATAGCCATCAATGACTCTGATTGGGATTACTTGTGTATCAACGAAGTTTACTTATCGCACAAGCTATATCTGGTTGTGTATAGTTCATGATGTATATCAGACTTCGCTATACTCTTGCATAGTTCAACTGAGACTTACTTTCTTTTTGGTTCTTAGAAAGATCAAGATTCACATCAATTGGTGTCTTTGCAATTTTGAAATCCAAATACTTAAAATTTTCAAGTATTGTTCAGATATAATGTTACTGAGACAATGCTTGACCTTCATGAGTTTTATGGATCTTAATGCCCAATATCAAATCAGCAACTCCTAAGTCTTTCATCTCAAATTTACTAGCAAGCATGCACTTGGTAGCATTTATGTTAGCAATGTCATTACTCGTTATCAACATGTCATCCACATATAGGCAAACAATGACAACTTGATTTTGAGTGTTCTTAATGTAAAAACATTTATGACACTCATTAATCTTGAAATCATTTGACAATATAGTTTAGTCAAATTTTGCATGCCATTGTTTGGGTGCTTGTTTTAGTCCGTACAGGGACTTTACAAGTCGGCACACTTTCTTTTCATTTTCAAGAACTACAAACACTTCAGGTTGTTCCATGTAAATTTCTTCCTCCAAATCTCCATTTAATAAGGCTGTTTTCACATTCATTTGATGGATTTCAAGACCGTATACGACAGCTAATGCTATTAAAACCTTAATGGATGTAATTTTGGTTACCGGCAAGTACGTATCAAAGTAATCAAGACCTTCTTTTTGTATAAACCCTTTGACTACAAGTCTTCATAGTACCATCATCTTTAACTTTCCATTTGAAAATTCATTTACAACCTAATGGTTTGTTCCCTGGAGGAAGGTCAACCAACTCCCATGTATGGTTATTCATTATGGATTCAATTTTACTATTGACTACCTCTTTCCAATATTGAGCTTCCGAAGAAGTCTTAGCTTCTTGAAAAGTTCAAGGCTCATTTTCCAACAAAAATGTTAGAAAATCTAGTCCAAAGAAAGTAGAAGTCCTTTGACATTTTCTACGTCTTGGATTCTCCTCATTAAGAACACTTTCCTTTGTCTCTTCCCGTGTTCATTTAGATCCTTCGTTAGACAACTGATAATTCTATTTATACGGATATATATATTCAAAGAATTCAACATTATCTGGTTCCATTACCGTATTAACATGAATGTCAAGATTTTCTTATTTATGAACTAGAATAATGTCATAGTCCAAACATATTTCTTCAAAAGGAGATTCATATTCGTCGCCCCTATCACTCCTCATCAGTTTAATCTTTTTGTTAAGTTGTGTTTCAACTTCACTTTTATATTGCTTGAATGCATCAATTGCTTCATCTTTACTTTTGAGTAAGTAAACATAGCAGTACCGCGTACTATCGTTAATAAAAGTTATGAAATACTTCTTTCCACCATGAGATGGTATTGACATCATGTCACAAATGTCTGTGTGAATTAAGTCTAAGGGACTTGAATTCCTTTCATCTGACTTATAAGGATGTTTAACATGCTTAGATTCAACACATATTTGACATTTTGATTGAATGCATTCAAACTTTGGCAATAATTTTAAATTGATCATTTTACGCTAGGTTTTATAATTGACATGTCCCAAATGAGAATTCCATAAATCATTCGACTCAATCAAGTAAAAAGAAACTATAATTTTATTACTTTCAACAACAATTACATTAAGTTTGAAAAGGCCCTCAGTAAGGTAACCTTTTTCTACATACACATCATTCTTACTTATTACAATATCATTCGAAAAAAGAATGCAGTTAAATCCATTCTTGATAAGAAGACCAACAGAAACTAAGTTCTTCCTGATTTATGGAACATAACAGACACTATTGAGAGTCACTACCTTGCCGGATGTCATTTTCAGAAATATTTTCCCATAACCTTCAATCTTGGCTATTGCAGAGTTTCCTATATACATGGTATCGTTGGGTCCAGCAGGGGCATAGGAAGTGAATGCTTCTCAGACAACACAAACATGTCGAGTGGCACCAGAGTCAAGCCACCAGTCCGTGGGGCTTCCCACTAGATTTCATTTAGACACCATAGCACACAAGTCATCAGTCTCCAAACCATGTTAGCTTTACCCTTTTGCTTCCCTTTCTTTGGAGCATGACATTCAGCAGCCTTGTGTCCAATCTTTTCACAATTGTGGCAGTTTCTCTTGAATTTCTTCTTGCTAGGAAAATTCTTTGTTCCATAAGGCTTTACCTCTTTTTGGGATTAGTTTGAGTAGTCTCAACAATATTTGCCCCACTAATTGTTGAGTTTCCCCTTACCTTCCTTTCAACAGCTTTATTATCTTCGTCGATTCTCAATCGAATGATAAGATCTTCAAGCTTCATCTCCTTGCACTTGTGCCTTAAACAATTCTTAAAGTCCCTTCATGAAGGAGAAAACTTTTCAATCATGGTTGCAACTTGAAAAGCTTCATTGATGACCAAACCTTTAGAAAGGAGATCGTGAATTATCATTTGCAGCTCTTGGACTTGTGTGATAATAGGCTTGCTGTCTATCATTTTGTAGTATAGAAACTTGGCTGCAACAAATTTCTTTAAACTGGCATCTTCCATTTTGTAATTCTTCTTTAGAGCATCCCAGAGTTCTTTATAAGTCTCCACATTGCTGTATATGTTATATAGGTCATCCTCCAATACGCTCAGGATATAGTTCTTACATAAAAAATCTGAGTGCTTCCAAGCCTCAATCACTAACAATCATTCATTTTTGGGAGTTGATTTCGGCAGAACCGGAGTATCCTCCTTAATGAACTTCTGCAGACATAATGTGGTCAGATAGAAGAACATCTTCTACAACCAACGTTTGAATTCGATGCTAGAAAACTTTTTGGGCTTTTCTGCCGAAGCCGGTGCTTGCACAACATGGGTGGAGGATATTCCATTTCTTGTTGAGGCAAGCATAGGGTCAGTTGTTCCTGTCATATCTGTTAAATGATAACAGCAAAAGTTAGCAATCGATGAAGATTCTATTTATTTAAATCAAAAAACTTTTCACAGAACTAAACTAAATAATCGGTGAAGTTTCTATATCTTCAAACCGAATTATCAACAATCAGATTTACTTGGCGAAGTTTTTAAATCTTCAAACCAGCAATCACAGTGAGTAGAAAATCAAAAGGATTTTAATCTCAATGGGAGTAAAAAATCCAAAGATTTTAATCTCCAACAATGGAGTAGAAAACCATAAAGGTTTTAGTCTCCAAAACTAGAAAATAGATGAACACAGAAAAAAATTCCTTAAGCTTGTTGTTGTCCTGTGTTCAAATATGTAAAACAAAGAAAATGAATAATATCCGAGTCCGCAGAATTCACTGTGTGTTCTTAAGGAATTTAATCCCCTCACTGTACTTGAGGTTTTGGATTACCTCCTCCCAGGATAAAAAGGATATACCTATTAATGGTGTAGCAGTACCTCAAACACCAATAACTTCGTCGAACTCTAAGAGCAGTAACAAATCACACAACTCAATTTTGTTTTTTCGAAAATATGTAGAATGTTCAAAAATTCTCTATCAGAAAATAAAGGAAAAATTCCTTTATTTATAGCCAAAGATCTGAAGTGAAGGGGTGTGAAGACACCTGTTCAGATGGCGTCTATTTGAAATGGCTACCATTGGGAAAGAAACTTTTTTCAACTTTCTCTTCCCTCCAATTTATTTCTCTCCATTTCTCAATTCACACCCAATACTTAACTCCAACAATAATGAACCTGTTTGTCCCTGGTCCCTCCTTGGACATGTGAACTCAACTCATGCAAAATGTGTAAGTTGAGGGTGGCTGTAGTAGGGGTGCGTAAACTGTGTGAGGGAGGAGAAGAAAAAGGAAACAAAGTAAAAAAAGAGTGAGGTGTGGCGTGAAAATAATAGAAAAAGAATTAAAAAGAAAAAATGAAAATAAAAAAAGAGCTGAAAAAGATGATAAAAACACACTGCACCTACACATTGCATTTAAATGGAGAAAAAGGGAGGAAAAAGTTGAAAAAAATGAAAAATAGGGTAAAAAGCAAAAAGTGGAGAAAAGTTGTGTAGTGCCAAGGAGGGTTAGTCACTAAAATCCATATCTATCATACCCAGCCTGAAGCCTACATTACAAGCATGAAAAAGTCCTATAGTAATCCTACCTTAACTGTCCGAAAAGCCAAAGTAGAGAATATAAGGCCAAGGATATGGTATCCGATGTGCAGCATTTGGAACTTCTTTGTGAGGGTGAGAGTCTTGTCGAGTCCCAAGTTTCATATTTATATATATCTGTGAGTGTTGGGGACTTATTTGAGGTAAGGTTACATGATTTGTGTTGTGTTCTGCCAATTGTCTGTGTGAATGACATTGGTGATAGCTCAATTCTCTGCTAATATTTGGATGCCATATCTTGATCCCTGTATGTCATAAGTTGTAGTTACATGTGTACATGGTTGACTTGGTTTGAATGAAAAAAAGGGTCAATAGCTGATTGTGGTTCATAGTGCAAATTTTGTTGTGTTGGCTGTAGGTATTCTAAGTTTACTTTCTAGTTAAGCGTTATTTTTATTTTTTTATTTGACCGAGGACATGCAAAAGTCTTAAGTTGAGGATGTTGATGTGTTGTGAGTTTACAACACTTTTGACGCTTAAAACTTGTAACAACCCGAAATTTTCCTAGACCAAGCTCAGACTTTGCATGAAAAACAAGAAGAGAACCAGGAAATTTTTGCCACAGAATGAGTCCTGGAACGACTCTTCCAGTGACTAGAAAAGTCATGGTCAGAATCGTGGCATGAAGCAGGAAATTTTAGTTCAAAAGCCCAGGGGCGATGACCCACATGACGACTCATTGGGTCAAGTAACGAGTCGTCATGAAGTGTCGTCAAGTGGAGGTTCGTAATTCATGTTTTAGTGGAAACAACGGACACGACGAGTCGTTAGGTCAAGAAATGGCTCATTGCGTTGGTCGTCGAAAGGGTCCTGGTAAAGCTTATTCCCTGAGGTAGTGCTGACAACGGGAGGAGAGGATGAGTCGTTAGGTCAAGTAACAACTCATCGTGACCAGTCGTGGGGTCGAAAGGAGAAATTCTGGTTTAGTGACAACAGAAAACGTCATGGGTCATTAAATCTCATGAAGAATCGTGAAGTCATTCCTTTTCCATGCGAGGAAATGTTGGGGATTTTCTAGACGTGGCTACGATTCAGCACCACGAGTCGTTCCCAACCCCACGACTCGTGGAGTGCCTCATGGGGACTGGCAACATGATTTTTCTTGTGATGCTCCAAGGGTGTTTTCATAACTTCTAGTTATTTTTATCCCTAAACTACATCATTTTGGGAACATTTTAGAGAGAATTAAAGGGGTAATCGACTAAGTCCCTCTCATTCCACTCACCTCATGACCTTAGAGAAAAGAAATTCCTGTCAGGCACCTCAGAGCTAAACTAGGCTTTCTCAGTTCTTTAGATTTCTTTAGGCTTCTCTCAAGATCTTTTCACCAGGTATGTGGGAATTCAACAAGGGAATTGTTCTTCCCTTGTGTCCCCAAAACCCTTCCATAATCTTCTATCAGTTATAGCGCTAAGGTTTCAAAATTTAGAAAGTTTTCAGACAGAATTCCATAAATTTCAGGTGGAATATTATCCATGTTATTAGCTGCTATATTTTCCCATTTCTTAGAAATCATGTGGAAACTAGCTTCTTGTAAAATGATTTAGCCCTAACTTTTGAATGCAGTAAATTAGAGTCTTGCATAATTGATTAGTATTCATTTTGCTTGATTCTATCAGTGTTTGGATTCCCATATTACTAATATATTTAATTATCTTAGTTAGTTCATGATAGTCCAGTTTCAGTCAGAATACTAGCCTACTCAATAATTTCAGAAATGTCAGCTAATCAGTTTGACTATAGTCTTTTCTTGAGGTGTCAGTGGTGCTTCCAAGATGTCAGTTATCATAATTAATTATCAGTTATCAGGTATTAGTTTGTTCTTTAGATGGTTATGATGCTTCCAGATAAGAAACTCTGACCCGTCTTAGAACCACCAACTTCAGTTCAATTTGTTCTTTAGACGGTTACGACGCTTCCAAATAAGCAACTCTGACCAGTCTTAGAACACTGTTCCAGAATCTGGTCTAATAAGACTCTCAGGGTACTTCCAGATAAGTATCCCTGACTTAGTCTTGGACCCCAATTTCGAGATATCATCTTAGTAGTCAGACTAGGACAATCTAGTGGGAGTAGGACCTAGAACCAAGCGGACTGGGGTTCCAGAACACCCAGGTTCCCTGAACTACGTTGCCACCGTAGGTTATTTTATTGGATTTACGGCCCCAGACTTGTGATCACCCAACTCATGCCTTTATACCATGGCAAGGTATATTGAGTCCTATCGATGGGGCATATACATCGAACTCCACGTCTAGCTCACATGGTTATATATCACTTATAGACTCTTCCACTAGTCAATACAGTTTCATATTTACTTAGTTCAATTTAGTTCAATATAGTTAGCCCAGATTGGTATCTCAGATTTAAGGCATGTCTATGATCATCAGTCAGGGTCTTTATTGACCATCTCAGTTATATTTCAGTTGTTCAGTTTTTAGTATTTCAGTTGGTCATTACATGTCATTACAATTCAGTTACTTATTCTTCATGTTTATATTTTCTCTCACTTACTCAATACATTCAAAGTACTGACGCATACATTCTATGCTGTATCGTATCATGATATAGGCGCAAGTTCTCAGCCTCAACATCATTAGTCTACTCCTTTAGGTGATATCAGCAGCTGCAGTTGGCGAGTCCTCATCTTTCAAGGACGATATTTATTTTTCAGTTATTTCTTTTAATTAGACTTTAGAGTTAGCTGCGGGCTTGTCCCAACAACTCATCATTAGTAGATGACTTTCAGACATAGACTCAGACATTTAGTATGTTTTTTTTTCCAGTTGTATGAACTTTTATCAAATTTAGCTTTCTTAAATGATTTCATTATTTAAAGCTTCCGAATATGTTTACTCAGTTTACTAGTGTTATGATAGACCATGGGTTGGGTTGGGGTACTTGTGACTCCAAGTACCATGTAACGTCCAGAGTATAGACTCAGGTTGTGACAAACATGGTATCAAAGCACTAGGTTTAGAGTATCCTAGAATGTCTAAAAGCCGCGTCAAGTAGAGTCCTTTTCATGGGTGTGAAGCGCGGCACACTTATGATGGGGAGATTACAAGACGTTATTAGGGAAACTCCCTTTTGTTCATACTCCTTATAGTGCATTGAAGTTCAATTCCAGAAATGTTCTCCTAACTCGTGCTCTATTTTGTTTTAGTGAAACTATGCCTCCAAGACGAGGGAATAAAAAAAGGGCTGGAAATGCTAACCGACCTACCCCACCCGCTCCAACAACCTCTCAGGACGACCAAGTGTCCTCAGCAAAATTTCGAGTGGCAATCCAACTGCTGGCTCAGACAGTGACTAACCAAGTGAACCAGCAGGTGGTTTTGGTAAACATAAACGGGTCCACAGCAGCTGCTAGGGTTCGGGACTTCACCCGAATTAACCCTTCAGCATTTTATGGATCCAAGGTGGGAGAGGACCCACATGAGTTTGTCAATGAGGTGTGGAAGATCACCTGATTTATAGGTGTTAGCTCCGTAGAGAGTGTCGATCTAGCCACCTACCAGTTGAAAGGGGTGACACAGATTTGGTATGATTAGTGAAAGGAAGGGAGACCAGCAGGAGTGAAACCGGTAGAGTGTGAAGAGTTCACCACAATATTCTTAGACAGATTCTTCCCCCGGGAGTTGAGGGAGGCTAAGGTTGCAAGTTCATGAACTTGAAACAGGGTAATAGGATCGTGGAGGAGTATGCATTGGATTTCACGCGGTTATCAATGTATGCTCTAGAGATGGTAGCCGAGCCAAGGGCTCGCATGCTTAAGTTCGTCAGCAGGGTATTCTCCAGCCTCATTGTTCATCCCTAATAGATTGAGGCAGAAAAGTTGAAAGACATGGAATGGGAGAATAAGCGAGTTAGAACTGGTCAATCAGATTATGGCCACCAGAGGTTTGGCGGTAGTAGCTGCCCAAAGTAGCAGCAGTAGTAGAAAAGGACTCCAACACCCACTTCAGCCAGTGCACCTACTTTCTGATCCCACAAGGATCAAAAGGGTGGAGCATCTGGCTCTCAGTCCCAGAGTTACAATGCTAGAAACCGTTATCCAGCTTGCCCTAAGTATGGAAAGACTCATCCAAGTGAATGCCTCCAAGGGAAAGAGGGTTGCTTTATGGTGTGGAAAACTAGGTCATCGGCTCAGGGAATGTCCATCAGCAGGACAGGGGAGATCACAGTCTACCACTTCAGCAGCTCCAGCAGGCCGACCAGCTTAGCAGGACAACACTTCAGGTACAGATGGCGGTTAGTGCCAAAACCGTGTTTATGCTTTGTCCTCTCATCAGGATCAGAGCTCATCAGACGTGGTCATGGGTATGTTATGTCTCTTCCACCTACATGTGTATGCCCTACTAGATCCAAGAGCCACACTATCATTCGTGACTCCCTATGTAGCTGTCCAGTTTGAAATCAGTCCAAAAGTCCTCTCAGAACCATTCTCAGTCTCTACCCCAGTTGGTGTGTCAATTAGAGCCAGCCGGGTGTGTAGAAACTTCCCAGTCTCAGTATTGAATAAGGTCATTCCAGCTGATCTAGTAGAGCTAGACATGGTCAATTTTGATCTCATTCTTGGCACGGATTGGTTACACTTTAATTATGCCTCAGTCGACTCTAGAACTAGAGTCGTCAGATTTCAGTTTCCTAATGAGCCAGTTTTGGAGTGGATGGAAGTAGTTCAGTGCCTAAGGGTTGTTTATTTCCTACTTTAAGGCAAGGAAGCTCATTTCTAAGGGGTGAATTTATCACCTAGTTCGGGTCAAAGATTCCAGCTCTGAGACGCCAACTATCTAGTCAATTCCAGTTGTCAATGAGTTCCTTGACGTGTTTTCCGAAGATCTTTACGGAGTCCCTCCTGAGTGGAAATAGACTTTGGCATAGACCTTCTTCTAGACACTCAGCCCATCTCCATCCCTCCTTACAGAATGACTCCATCTGAGCTTAAGGAGTAGCTAAAAGACCTTCTTGATAAACGTTTCATCAGGCCCAACATCTCTCTATAGGATGCTCCAGTGTTATTCATGCAAAAGAAAGACGATACTCTATGAATGTGTATCGATTACTGTCAGTTGGAAAAAGTCACAATAAAGAACAGGTATCCCCTATCCAGGATTGACAACTTGTTCGATCAGCTTCAAGGAGCTAGTTGTCTCTCCAATGTAGATTTCAGGTTGGGATATCATCAACTTAGAGTCAGAAAATGTGACATACCGAAAATAGCCTTCAAAACTCGATATGGTCACTATAAATTCATGGTTATGTCCTCCGGACTAACTAATGCTTCTGCAACTTTCATGGACATGATGAACAGGGTTTTCAAGCAGCGTCTAGACATGTTCATCATTGTATTCATTGATGACATTCTAGTGTACTCTAGAAATAAGGAGGAACATGCTAACCATCTGAGGATAGTGCTACAGATGCTTAGAGACCGCCAGTTCTTTGCTAAATTCAGTAAATGTGAATTCTAGTTGAAGTCTGTAACTTTCCTTGGTCACGCGATCTTAGGTGAGGGCATTTAGGTAGATCCTCAAAAGATAGCAGCGGTGAAAGACTGGCCAAGACCTACTTCCCCAACTGAAATTAGAAGTTTCTTGGGTCTAGATGGTTATTACCAATGTTTTGTAGAATGATTTTCCTTTATTGCATCTCTTTTGACTAAGTTGACTCAGAAAAAAGGTGAAGTTTTAGTGGTTAGATGTATGCGAGAAGAGTTTCCAGGAGTTGAATACTCGACTCACTACCGCTCCAGTTTTAACCTTACCGGAAGAAACAAATGGGTTCGTAGTATATTGTGACGCTTCTAGAGTGGGACTTGGTTGCATTCAGATGCAACAGGGTAAGGTGATATCTTACGCCTCCATACATCTCAAGATTCATGAAAACAACTATCCGACTTATGACCTTGAGTTGGCAGCAGTGGTGTTTGCGTTAAAAATATGGAGGCATTACCTTTATGGGGCTCATGTGGATGTTTTCACCGATCATAAGAGCCTTCAATATGTGTTCAGTCAAAAAGACTTGAATCTTCATCAGAGAAGGTGGTTGGAGCTATTAAAGAATTATGACATGAGTGTGTTGTACCACCCGGGCAAGGACAATGTGGTGGCTGATGCCCGAAGAAGGATGTCCATGGGGAGCATGGCTCATGTTGAAGAGAACATGAAGGAACTGGCAAAAGATATTCATAGGTTATCTTGGTTGGGATTGCAGCTTGTTGATTCAGCTTAGGTCGGAGTAGTAGTGCAAAGTGGATCAGATTCCTCATTAGTCGTTAAAGTTAAGTCAAGGCAGGATGAAGATCCCATACTGCTTAATCTAAAAGAAGCAGTTCTCAAAAAAGAAGTGGAGGATTTCTCCAAAGGGGGAGATAGTGTGCTCCGTTACCTGGGTAGACTACGTGTACCGGATATAGGTGACTTGAGATAATAGATACTGGCAGAAGTACACAGTTCGAGATATTCTATCCACCTAGGTACCACTAAGATGTACCGTGATCTACGAGATATTTACTGGTGGAACGACATGAAAAGAGACATTGCAGAATTTGTGGCTAAGGGCCCGAACTGCTAGTAGGTTAAGGTGGAACACCAGAGACCTAGAGGTATGACTCAGGATATTATCATACCCACATGGAAGTGAGAAAAAGTGAATATGGACATTATTACAGGTCTACCTCATACTCGCCGGCAGCATGACTCAATTTGGGTGATAGTAGATCGGATGACCAAGTCAACACATTTCCTCCTAGTTAAAACTATAGAATCAGCTGAGGATTATGCTAGGATATATATCTAGGAGTTAGTCAGACTGCATGGAGTGCCTTTGTCCATTATTTTAGATAAAGCTACCCAGTTCACCTCGCATTTATGGAAGTCATTTAAGAGAGGACTTGATACCCAGGTCAAGCTCAGCACAACTTTTCACCCTCAGACAGATGGAAAAGCTGAATGGACTATTCAGAATTTATAAGATATACCGAGAGCATGTGTGATCAACTTCAAGGGAAATTGAGATGATCTCTTGCCTCTCATCGAGTTTGCGTACAACAACAACTACCACTCCAGTATTTAGATGGCCCCATTTGAGGCATTATATGGTAGGAGGTGTAGGTCTCCTATAGGGTGGTTTGAGGTTGGTGAAGCTACCTTGATAGGTCCAGACTTAGTTCATGAAGCTATGCAGAAGGTGCAACTTATCAGGGAAAGGCTGAAAACAGCGCAAACCCGACAGAAATCTTATGTTGATGTGAGGAGGAGAGAGTTCGAATTTGCTGTAGATGATTGGATTTGCCTAAAAATTTCACCCATGAAGGAGGTGATGAGGTTTGAAAATAAAGGAAAACTCAGTCCGAGATATGTAGGACCCTACGGGATTTTGAGAAAACTTGGCAGTGTGGCATATAAGTTAGAATTACCTCCAGAGTTAGCATCTGTGCACCCAGTCCTCTATGTGGCACTATTTAAGAAGTTCATAGGTGACCCGACATCGGTTGTTCCACTAGACAATATGGGAGTGAAGGATAGTCTCTCTTACGAAGAGGTCCCAGTTCAGATCCTAGACTATCAGGTCGTAAGTTGAGAAACAAGGAAGCCCCTTTGGTGAAAGTCTGGTGGAGGAACTAGCTAGTTAAGGGAGCCACATGAGAGGCAGAAGCAAACATGATGGAAAAATACCCTCATTTATTCCCTTCCAATTCAGTTTCAACATCAAGTATTAAATTCCTCCTCGATACTCTTTTATGTTCCGTACTCATCAGCTCTATTCAGATTTTCAATATTCATCCTAGTTGCATCAACTTTGTTAGCATGGTTAAATCAGTTTGCAGTCATTCATTCCTTCAGAAATCAGTTCATAGTCTCAGTCTGGGAATTGCAGCTCTTTTCCCAGTTTTTCCAGCAGTTTTAGCCTTCATTCGAGGATGAATGATCCCAAGGGGGAGATATTGTAACACCCCAAAACTTTACTAGACCAAACTCAGACTTTGCATGAAAAACTAGAAGAGAACCAGGAAATTTTTGCCAAAAAATGAGTCGTGGCACAACTTGTCCAGTGACTAGATGATTCATGGTTAGACTCGTGGCTTGAAGCAGGAAATTTTATTTTAGTTTTTCAAGAATGAATCATGTAACCCGTGTGGCTCCTACCTTGAGAGAGCAAATATCTATGAACCCTTCGTAAAGGAATCAAATATTTTGGTAGGTCCTGCTTAAGGAAAATCAGTAACTATATGCTAGTTTTACCTTCGCATTAGTGAAGGATATAACAGTAATATGTAAATACAAGGTGCACCAGGTTTGATGAACCAACCGTTAGCTAAAGGATACTTCCAAGTCTACTACCAAACTATCTTACCTTTATCTAGAATTTTTTGTAATAAATATTTTCAAAACGGTATAGGGCATTTTGATTCTTATCGAATCATGTCATATATCAAATTTTTAACACAACACCTATCAAGATAATTAATTCTAAAGTAAGCGTAAAATCTCTCAAGTAATAGAAAATAAGTGCAATAATAGTGAGAACATCTCAAATAGCCATTTCAGCATCACATAAAGTAAAAGACTTGTCCCACATGAAATTTTAAAATATTCGGTAACACATTACTTTTAAAACTATGTATAAATTATGTTGATTTTGTAAGGTCACTACTCACCTCTTGATGACAACTAACCAAATATTGACTCTTTATCAATCTAAACTACTCAATTTGTATGTGAATCTATTAATCAAATATAAGTTTCTTCGTTATCATCTGCTAACTCTGGCAATCTAATAAATTCATGAGATAGCCGATCATGATTCTAATTGCCTACGTCTCAAATTTGCTTAAAGTATCATTAAAATTCTTTTTAAGCTACAATTGTATCTATTAAAATAAATTTTCTATAACTATTTTTGTTCTAAATTTGTAGGTTGTTTTTGCTAATTTATTTTATCGTGCATATCAATGTTACCCGCTATAGTTAAATGGTAATTTCCATCTCAATATCATAATTTAACTCTAACTTGTCAAAAATCATGGGAAATAGTATACTAGTTTTGTAACACCCCAAAGCTTTCCTAGACCAAACCCAAAACTTACATGAAAAACCAGGGGAAACAAGAAAATTTTTATCACAGAACGACCCAGACAACGGATCGTTGTCACCTTTAACGGGCCATTGTTGAGCCGTTATTAGCTCTGCAGAATTTCCCTCTGGGAACCAACGAGGCATAGAAGACTTGTTGGAAGGAGTAACGAGTCGTCCTATCGTCCGTTGCATCCCAAGTTCAGAAATCTACCAGACATCTCCTAGAAGCAAAGAGTAGGACCAACAACTCGTTGTCACCTCTTACGAGTCGTTGTCTCCACCCATCGACAGATCTCAGGTCCAGGCAGTGTTGGCCACAAGCAGACACTACGACCCGTTGGTTCTACCAATGAGTCATTGTGTTGTCTGTTAACTGAGGGACCAAGTTTTCCTGCCAGTGACAACGAGAGGTACCAATGGTTCCCTTCATTGCCAGTTTCCAGTGAGCCCCAATTCCAAGCCCAGGGCCAACGACTGGTCCCAATGAGTCGTGGTATCAACCAACGACTCATTGTGTGACCCGTTAGTCCCAGTCAGGCAGTTTTCCAGATTTTTTTAGGGGCATTTTTGTAACTTTCCACCTTTTTAATACCTAAACTATGTAGTTTTGGGTTATTATTCAAGGTATTTAGGGAGGTAGTCAATGTTCCCTCTTTATTCCTCTCATTCTCTTAAAGTCAAAACGTAAAAACTCAGTCAGGAAGCACAGAGCAGGAGTAAGAGTTCTGATTTTTCTTCTCACATTTCTCAAGGGTTTTATCTAGGATTTCTACACTAGGTATGTGGGAATTCAACAAGGAAATTGTTCTTCCTTTGTGTCCCAAAGCCCTTTCATAATTTCCTGTCAGTTCTAGCCCTGAAGTTTTGGGTTAGGGTAAAATTCATAGCCAAATCTTGATTAATTCTTATGGGTTGTTATCCCTATGTATTCATGCTATGTTTCCACGACTTAGTGATCATCTTGTTACTTGCTTCCTATAAAAATGGTTTTAGCCCTAACTCTATAAATGCAGTAATTTGGGTCTTGTATAGTTGATTAGATATTAATGTTGCTTGACTCTGTTAGTGTTGGAATTCCCATGTTTTTACTATCATATGGATTCTCAGTCAGTTGCATGCTAGTTCAGTCTCATTCAAAATGTTACTATTTTCAGTATCTTTCAGTAAGGTCAGCTGATCAGTTTGACTATAGTTAGTTTCTCGAGGTGTCAGTAATGCCTCCCAGTTATAAGTTATCAGTCATCAATTGGTTCTTTAGATGGTTATGATGCTTTCAGATAAGAATCTCTGAACAGTCTTAGAACCACAATTACCAATTTTAGTTTGTTCTCTAGATGGTTATGACGCTTCCAGATAAGCATCTCTGGCTAGTCTTAGGACACCAATTTCAGTTATCTGGTTCGATAAGACTCTTAGGGTACTTCCAAATAAGTATCCCTAATCTAGTCTTAGACCCAACTTCGAGCTATCATATTAATAGTAAGATTAGGACTATCCAATGGGAGTAGGACTTAGAACCAAGAAGACCAGGGTTCTAGCACACCCAGGTTCCCAGAACTACGTTGCACGTAGGTTATTAGCCAAATAGGCCCAGACAGTGATCTCACAGTTCATGCCTTTATACCTGGCAAGGTATATTGGGTCCTATAGATGGGGCGTATACATCGAACTCCACATTTAGCTCACGTGGTTATATGTCAGTTATAGACTCTCCCACTTTTCAGTTTAGTTCAGTTCAGCTCAGTTTAACTTAATTTAATTACTCAATTCCAGGACATGTTATTGACCACAGTCAGGGTCATTATTGACCATATCAGTTATAACTCAGTTTATTAGTATTCAGTATCAGTTGGTCATTTCATGTTATTTCAGCTCAATTGATTATTTCCCATGCTTATTGTATATTTCACTTACTCAGTACATTCAAAGTACTAACACATAATTCTATGTTGTATCGTATAATTATATAGGTACAGGTTCTTAGTCCCAACATCGTCAGTAGTTCCTCTCGATGATTCCAGCAGCAGTAGTCCATTTGGTGAGTCCTCATCTTTCGAGGACGTTATTTGCTTTTCAGTTAGTTTCTATTTAGTAAGACTTTCGAGTTAACTAGTGGCTTGTCCTAGCAACTCATCAGTTAGTAATGGCTTTCAGACACAGTTGTTTAGAATTGTTTCCAGTGACGTTTTACACTTTTAGTAGTATTGATTTACAAATATTTCTTTTAAATCTTCCTCTTACGTTTACTTAGTATACTAGTGCAAATGTTAGACCATGGGTTAGCTTGGTGTCAATTGTGGCACCAAGTACCGTGTCTCGGCCAGGGTGTAGATTCGGGTCATGACAAACTTGGTATCATATCCCTAGGTTTATAGTATCCTAGGTTGTATGAAAGCTGCATCAAGTTAAGTCTTTTTCATGGGTGTGAAGCAAGCCACACTTATGACGGGGAGCCTACGAGACGTTATTAGGAAAACTCCCTTTTGTTCATACTCCTTATCGTGTGTTAAAGTTGAATCCAAAAATGTCCTCCTAACTCATACTTTGTTCTTTTAAGTGAAAAACTATGCCTCCAAGATGAGGAAATGGAAGGAGGACTAGCAACGCCAACCGACCTGCCCCACAAGCTCCAGCAATCCCTCTGGACGACCCAGTGTCCTCAGCAGAATTTCGAGCGACAATCCAGCTGCTGGCTCAAACTGTGACTAATCAAGTGAACTAGAAGGTGGTCCCAATTAATACAAATGGGTTTGCAACAACTTCTAGGGTTCGGGAATTCACCCGAATGAACCCTCCAGTTTTCCATGGTTCCAAGGTGGGAGAGGACCTGCAAGAGTTTGTAGATGAGGTGTGGAAGATCACCCAGATTATGGGTGTTAGTTCCGTGGAGAGTGCTGATATGGCTACCTACCAAAAAGGGGTGGCTCAGATTTGGTACGACCAACGGAAGGAAGGGAGGCAAGCAATAACAAGGCAAGAAGTGGGAAGAGTTCACAACTGCATTTCTAGAAAGATTCTTTCCTCCGGAATTGAGGAAGGCCAAGGTTGCAGAATTCATGAATCTAAGGCAGGGTAACAGAGCCGTGGAGGAGTATCCATTGGAGTTCACTCGGTTGTCAAGGTATGCTCCAGAGATGGAAGCCGAGAAAAAGGCTCACATGCTCAAATTCATCAATAGAGTGTCAGACTTAGTACTTAAGGAGTGCAGAACCGTGAGGCTCATCAAGGACATTGACATCTCTAGCCTCATCATTCATTCCCAATAGATTGAGGCAAAAAGTTGAAGGATATGGAGATGGAGAACAAGCGTGCCAGAATAGGTCAGTCAGATTATGGCCACCAGAGGCCTGACGGTAGTAGTCTCCCGTAGCAGCAGCAACAGAAGACTCCAGCACCCACATAAGCCAGCCCCCCTACTTTATGGTCTCGCAAGGATCGGAAGGGTGGAGCATTTGGCTCTCAGTCCCACAGTTTCAATGCCAGCAACCGTCACCCAACTTTTCCTAAGTGTGGCAAGAACCATCCAGGGAAATGCCGGGTGGGCAAGGAGGTGTTTCTTTGGATGTGGGCAGTTGGGCCATAGGTTAAAAGAGTGTCCTTTAGTAGGATGAGGGAGAGTTCAGTATACTTTAACAACCCCAATAGGCCATCTAGCTCAGTAGGGAAATACTTTAGGTACGGGTGGCGGTCAGCACCAAAACCGCTTTTATGCTTTATCCTCTCGCCAGGATCAAAAGAGCCCACCTAATGTGGTCACGGTATGTTATGTATTTTCCACCTAGATGTATATGCCCTACTATATCCAGGAGCCACACTATCATTCGTGACTCCTTATGTAGCTGTTGCATTTGAAATCAGTCCAGAAGTTCTCTTAGCACCATTCTCAGTCTCTAACCCAGTGGTGAGTCAGTTAGAGCCAACCGGTTATATAGAAACTGCCCAGTCTCAGTGTTGAATAAAGTCATTCCAGCTAATCTAGTAGAGCTAGACATGGTCGATTTCGGCCTCATTCTTGGCATGGATTGGTTACTTTCGGGGTAAGCCTCAATCGACTGCAGAACTAGAGTCAATTGCTATTGATACAGTTTGCTTCCTTAACTCAATTAGTAGGACCCCTAGAGTCCATTCCTTCCCCACACTATGAGAGGTTTTAGTTCCCCAATGGGCCAGTCTTAGAATGGGTGGGTAGTGTTTCAGCGCCTAAGGGTTGGTTTATTTCCTACCTTAAGGAAAGGAAACTCATTTCGAAAGGATGCATCTATCACCTAGTTCGGGTTAAAGATTTTATCTTTGAGACCCCAACTATTCAGTCAGTTCCAGTTGTTAGTGAATTCCCTGATGTCTTTCCGATGATCTTCCCGGAGTCCCTTCCGAGCGGGAAATAGACTTCAGCATAGACCTTCTTCTAGACACTCAACCCATTTCTATTCCTTCTTACAAAATGGCTCCAACTGAGCTTAAGGAGTTGAAGGAACATCTAAAATACCTTCTGGACAAGGGTTTCATCAGGACCAACATCTCTCCGTTGGGTTCTCCGGTGTTTTTTGTGCGAAAGAAAGATGGTACTCTCAAAATGTTATTGGCTACCGTCAACTGAACAAGGTTATAGTTAAGAACAGGTATCCACTACCCAGGATTGATGACTTGGTTGATTAGCTTCAAGGAACCAACTGTTTTTCCAAGGTAGATCTCAGGTCGGGGTATCATCAGCTTAGGGTCAGGGAATATGACATACCGAAAACAGCCTTGAGAACTCAGTATGGTCACTATGAATTTGTGGTTATGTCCTACGGACTAACTAATGCCCTGACAGCTTTCATGGACCTGATGAATAGGGTATTCAAATAGTATCTAGACATTTAGTCATTGTATTCATAGATGACATTCTGGTACACTCCAGAAATGAGGAGGAGCACACTAACCATCTAAGGATAGTGTTGCAGATTCTCAAAGACCGCCAACTGTTCGCTAAATTCAGGAAATGTGAATTCTAGCTGAAGTTTGTGGCTTTCCTTGGTCATGTGTTTTCAGGTGAGGGTATTCAGGTAGATCCTCAGAAGATATCAGCGGTGAAAGATTAGCTAAGACCTACTTCCCCAATAGATATCAGGAGTTTCCTAGGTATAGCCGGTTATTACCGACGGTTTGTAGAGGGATTTTATTCTATTGCGTCTCCTATGACTAAGCTAACTCAGAAAAAGGTGAAGTTTCAGTGGTTAGATGCATGTGAGAAGAGATTCCAAGAGTTGAAGACTCGACTCACTACAACTCCAATTTTGACCTTACCAGAAGGAACATATGGGTTCGTAGTCTATTGTGATGCTTCTAGAGTTGGCCTCGGTTGCGTGCTGATGCAGTGGGGTAAGGTGATAACTTATGCATCTAGACAGATCAAAGTTCATGAGAAAAATTATCTGACTCATGATCTTGAATTGGCGGCAATGGTGTTTTCTCTAAAAATATGGAGGCATTACTTTTATGGGGTTCACGTGGATGTTTTCACCGATCACAAGAGCCTTCAGTACGTTCAGCCAGAAAAATTTAAACCTTCATCAGAGAAGGTGGTTGGAGTTACTAAAGGATTATGACATGAGCGTGCTATACCACCCAGGCAAGGACAATATGGTGGTTGATTCACTAAAAAGGATGTCCATGGGGAGCGTTGCTTATGTTGAAGAGGGTAGAAAAGAACTGGAAATGTATATTCATAGGTTAGGTCGGTTGGGAGTCCAGTTGGTGGATTGAGCTGAGGGCGGAGTAGTACTGCAGAGTAGGTTAGAATCCTCATTAGTTGTTGAGGTTAAGTCAAAGCAGGATGAAGATCCCATACTGAATAAGCTGAAAGAAACAGTTCTAAGAAAATAAGTGGAGGCTTTCTCCAAAGAAGGAGATGGTGTGCTTCTTTACCAGGGCAGGCTATGTTTTCCGGACGTAGGTGACTTGAGACAGGAAATACTTGCAGAAGCACATAGCTCAAGATATTCTACCACCCAGGTTCCACCAAGATGTACCGTGATCTACGGGAAATCTACTGGTGGAACGACATGAAGAGAGATATTGCATAATTTGTGGCTAAGTGCTCGAATTGCCAGTAGGTTAAGGTTGAACACCAAAGACCTCGGGGTATGACTGAACATATCAACATACCCATGTGGAAGTGGGAAGAAGTGAATATGGACTTTATTACAGGTCTACCTTGTACTCGTCGGCAGCATGATTCAATTTGGGTAATAGTAGATCGGATGACCAAGTCAGCACATTTCATCCCAGTTAAAACTATAGACTCAGCTGAAGATTACACTAAACTTTACATCCAAGAGTAGGTTAGACTGCATGGATTTCCCTTATCCATTATTTCAGATAGAGGTAACCAGTTCACCTCATATTTTTGGAAGTCATTTTAGAAAGGACTTGGTACTCAGGTCAAAATCAACATAGCTTTTCACCCTCAGATAGATGGAAAAGCTAAGCGAACTATTCAGACCTTAGAAGATATGTTGAGAGCTTGTGTGATCGACTTCAAGAGTAGTTGGGATGATCACCTACCTCTCATCGAGTTTGCGTAAAACAACAACTACCACTCTAGTATTCAGATGGCCCCATTTGAGGCATTATATGGTAGAAGGTGTAGGTCTCCTATATGGTGGTTTGAGGTTGGCGAAGCTACCTTGATAGGACCGGACTTAGTTCATGAAGCTATGCAAAAAGTGCAACTAATTAGAAAAAGGTTGAAAACAGCTTAGAGCCGACAAAAATCATATGCTGATGTGAGGAGGAGAGAGTTAGAATTTTCTGTAGATGATTGGTTGTATCTAAAAATTTCACCCATGAAAGGAGTGATGAGGTTTGGAAATAAATAAAAATTCAGTTTGAGGAATGTAGGACCCTACAGGATTCTTAGGCGAATTGACAATGTGGTCTATGAGTTAAAATTACCTTCGGAGTTAGCATCTGTGCACCCAGTCTTCCACGTGTCACTGTTGAAGAAGTGCATCGGTGATCCGACCTCAGTTGCGCCACTAGACAGTGTTGGAGTGAAGGATAGTCTCTCTTATGAAGAGGTCCTAGTTTAGATCCTAGTCCATCAGGTTCGTAAGCTGAGAAATAAGGAAGTCGCTTTAGTGAAAGTCTTGTGGAGGAACCAGCTAGTTGAGGGAGCCACATGGGACGCAGAAGCATACATGATGGCTAAATACCCTCATTTATTCCCTTCCATTTCAGTTTCAGCATCAGGTATTAAATTCCTACTCATTACTCTATTCAGCTCCTCACTCATCAGCTCTATTCATATTTTCAATGTGCACTCTAGTTGTGTTAACTCAGTTAGTATGGTTAAATCAGTTCGGAGTCAGCCATTCCTTCAAAAATCAGTTTATAGTTTGAGTCTGGGAATTGTAGCTCTTTTCTTAGTTTTCTGGCAGCTTTAGCCTTCATTCGAGGACGAATGATCCCAAGGGGGAGATGTTGTAATACCCCAAAACTTTCCTAGACCAAACTCGGACCTTGCATGAAAAACTAGGGGAAACCAGAAAGATTTTATCGCAGAACAACCCAGATAATGGATTGTTGTCACCTCTAATGGGCCTCTATCTGATCCGTTGTCAGCTCTGCAGAATTTCCCTTGGGGAACCTACGAGGCATAGGACAACTCATTGGAAGGAGTAATGAGCCGTCCTGTCATTCGTTGTATCCCAAGTTCAGAAATTTACCAGACATCTCCCAGAAGCAATAAGTAGGACCAACGACTAATTTTCACATCTAATGAGTCGACGACTCCACTTGTCGCTAGATGTCAAGTCCAGACAGTGTTGTCCACGAGTAGATACAATGACTCATTGGTTCTATCAAGGAGTCATTGTGTCATCTGTTAATTGAGGGGCCAAGTTTTCCTTCCCGTGACAACGAGAGGTACCAATGACCCGTTGGTTCATCCAACGAGTCGTGGTTCCCTTCGTTGCCAATTTCCAGTGATCCCTAATTCCAGGCCCAGGGCCAACAACTTCTCCCAAGAAGTTTTAGTATCAACCAACGACTAGTTGTGTGACCCGTTGGTCCATGTCGGGCAGTTTTTCAATTTTTTTAGGGGAATTTTTGTAACTTTCCACCTTTTTAATCCCTAAACTATGTCATTTTGGGTTATATTCAAGGTAATTTAGGGAGGTAATCGACGTTCCCTCTTCATTCCTCTCATTCTCTCAAAGTTAGAACGTAGAATTTAGTTAGGAAGCATAGAGCAGGAGCAAGAGATTCAATTTTTCTTCTCAGATTTATCAAAGGTTTTCTCTGGGATTTTGACGCCAGGTATGTGGGAATTCATCAAGGGAATTGTTCTTCCCTTGTGTCTCAAATCCCTTCCATAATTTATTATCAATTCTAGCCCTGAAGTTTTGGGTTAGGGTAAAATTCGTAGCCAGATCCTGAATAATTCATACGGGTTGTTGTCCCTATGTATTCATGCTATGTTTCCACTACTTAGTGATCATGTTGCTACTTACTTCCTGTAAAAATGGTTTTAGCCCTAACTCTATAAATGCAATAATTTGGGTCTTGCATAGTTGATTAGATATTAATGTTGCTTGACTCTGTTAGTGTTGAGATTCCTATGTTATTACTATCATATGGATTCTCAGTCAGTTGCATGCTAGTTCAGTCTCAGTCAGAATGTTAGTATTTTCAGTATCTTTCAGTAATGTCAGTTGATCAGTTTTACTATAATTAGTTTCTTGAGGTGTCAGTAATGCCTCCCAGTTATCAGTTATCAGTTACCATGTTAGTTGGTTCTTTAGATGGTTACGATGCTTCCAGATAAGCAAATATGACTAGTTTGTTCTTTAGACTATTACAACGCTTCTAGATAAGCAGCTCTAGCCAATCTTAGGAAACCAGTTTCAGTTATCCAATCAGATAAGATTCTCAGGGTACTTCCAGCTAAGCATCCCTGATCTAGTCTTGGACCCCAACTTCGAGCTATCAACTTAATAGTCACATTAGGACTATCCAGTGGGAGTAGGACTTAGCACCGAGAGGACCAGGGTTCCAACGCACCCATGTTCCTAGAACTACATTACTACCATAGGTTATTAGCCCAAATAGGACCAGACAGTGATCTCACAGTTCATGCCTTTATACCCTGGCAAGGTATATTGGGTCCTATCGATGGGGCGTATACATCGAACTCCACGTTTAGCTCACGTGGTTATATGTCGGTTATAGACTCTCTCACATGTCAGTTTAGTTCCATTCAGATACTCAATTCCAAGACATGTTATTGACCACAGTCAAGGTCATTATTGACCATATCAGTTATAACTCAGTTTATCAGTATTTAGTATCAGTTGGTCATTTAATGTTATTTCAGCTCAGTTGTTTATTTCCCATGCTTATTGTATATTTCACTTACTCAGTACATTTAAAGTATTAATGTATACTTTTATGTTGTATCATATTATGATACAAGCACAAGTTCTCAGTCCCAGCATCGTTAGTAGTTCCTCTCGATGATTCCAATAGCAGCACTCCGTTTGGTGAGTCCTCATCTTCTGAAGACGTTATTTTTTTTTAGTTAGTTTCTATTCAGTTAGACTTTAGAGTTAGCTGGGGGCTTGTCCCAACAACTCATCAGTTAGTAATGGCTTCCAGACACAGTTGTTTAGAATTGTTTCTAGTGATGTTTTACACTTTTGGAAATATTGATTTATAAATATTTCTTTTGAAGCTTCTGCTTATGTTTACTTAGTATACCAGTGCAACTGTTAGACCATGAGTTCGCTTGGGGTCACTTGTGGAACCAAGTACCTTGTCTTGGCCAGGGTGTAGACTCGGGTCATGACAAACTTAATATAAAAAATAAAATTATAGTGCTATATGTCTCTTGTAGAACTTTTTGCCTGTAATATTCACAATTAATTATTTTTATAGGTATCTAATTTTTTATACCCAATATAATCCCAACAAATACGGAGACAACTAAAACCCTACTAGAAAACTTAAAGTTGGATTCAAATAATACCTAAAATGCTCTGCAAGTGCTTAAGATGTCTCAATTTTTTTCACTCTGTTCTTCTATGTTTTATTTTTTCGCGCCAATTCAACTCAGTTTTTGGGCTATAAATACAGATGTTCTTCCTTTATTCTAGCATCGCTTTCTAACATTATGAATGCTTGAACAAATAAATACCGAGTCTTCGTGTGATTTTTTGCTGTTCATAGAGTTCGTTGAAGTTTTTGGCGTTTGAGGTACTGCTACGTTATTAATTGATATATTCATTTTATCTTGAAAGAAATTAATTCAAAACCTTGAGTACAATGAATGGATTAAAGTTAAGGACACAAAGTGAATTTTGTGGTCTCAGATGTATTGTTATTCATTATCTTTTTTGGTTTGAACACAATATAGGTAACAAGCTTAAGAAATTTAATATTTGTTTTAAAATTTTCTATGTTCATCTCTTTTTTGGTTCCGGAGACTAAAATCTTTATGGATTTCTACAACACACTGTTGGAGATTAAAATCTTTGAATTTTCTACTTTGTTATATAATTCAGATTTGGATTTGAATTTGGTCAAATGATCTGATTGATTGATAAATTTTTTGGACATATTTAATATATTTTCTGATACTAATATTGTTTTCGCAACTTAATTTTCACATAAATAATTACAAACAAAAATTTCCTACTGCACAGACACCTTAACTAAAACCTGTTCTGAATAGGTGTTTTACACTAGTTCAACTCAGTTTCTATAAAATAAAGATATTCTGCCTTCATTCTGGCATCAGTTTTCTGGCATTTTGCATTTTCAAACAAACAAATATTGAGTTTTTGTGTGATTTGTTGTTGTTCTTAGAGTTCGTCGAAGCTTTTGGCGTTTGAGGTATTGCTATATCATTAAAAGGTGTAATCATTTTATTCTGCGAGGAAGTAATCCAAAACCTTGAGTATAGTGAGGGGATTAAATTCTTTAAGGACACACAGTGAATTCTATAGTCTGGGATATTTAGTTATTCATTATTTTCTTTTTCTAGTTTGAACACAATAAGAGTAACAGGCTTAAGTAGTTTAATTTTTTTAAAAAAAAAATTTGTGTTTATTTATTTTCTGGTTTGGAGAATAAACTTTTTTGGGTTTCTACTTCGCTGCTGAAGATTAAAATCTTTTGATTTTCTACTCCTTTATATAGTTCTAATTTGGATTTTGGATTTGATGTGATCTTATTGATTGATAAATTTTTTGAAAAAAATTTATTTAATTTTTATTTTCATTTTATGATATTATTATTTTCGCAATTTATTTTTCATGAAAATAATTAACAATGGAAATTCCTTACCGAAACACACCTCAACTAAAACCTATTTTGAATAGGTGTTTTTTCAGCAATTCAACTCAGTTTTTCAGGCTATGAATAAAGACATTCTGCGTTAATTCTGGCATTGATTTTCTAGCATTTTGCATTTCAAACAAATAAATATCGAGTCTTTGTGTGTCTTTTTGTCGTTATTAGAGTTCGTCGAAGTTTTTTGGATTTTGAGTTACTGCCATGTTTGAGAAGAGAAATGCACTCAACCCTCACAAAAAACTTCCCAAGATAGCTCAGAACTACTATATGCTTGCCTATTTACTTAAGTGCCTTTCTTTGCGGATATTTGGGTTGAGTCACATAAGGACTTTTTAAGCTTGTAATGAAGGTTAAAGGGCTAGCAGGGTACAATTTTGGCGTTTAGTGACTCATTTACCATCCTTGACCACTTTATCACTTTTTCACAACTTTTTTACCCTTTTGATCCCTTTTTTTCATTCTTCCTTTTGTTTTTGCATCCCCAAGGTATTTTTTTGAGGTCAACTTCATTTTTCTCTTTTTATCTTTTGTCTTCTTTATCTTCTTCTTCTTTTTAGCTCATTGCTTAATCACACCTTTGGATGTGTTCATACAACATTTTTTTGGCCTATTTATTTCTTCCCCTCCTTATCACCCCCAACTTACAACTTTTTGATCATTTTTCATTACTTTTCAAGTGTGAAGAAGGATGGGTTCAAAAGAGGGTCAACTTGAGAATTGGCTTTGGCTTTCATTGCGGTTGATCAAGAAAAATGTCAAAAAGCTCAATGAGAGAGACTAGGGATTCATGCATCATTTGGTAGGTCCTTTTAGGCATATGTGACTTGTTAAGTACAAAGAAGGACTAAGTTCATCTCTACAACCCATAGTCTATCCTAGATTCCGGCACAAGTAGCAAGATAAGTTCTAGAATGTGATTAAATTAATTGTACAAGAAATTTTCCTCTCTATAAATCGACATATTGATATAAAAATGACTAACACCTCACTCTCAACTTGGAACACATTGCCAATAATTTTATGTCACAAATCGAGATATACAACACAATATCAAACAGTTATGGAAAAATTTTTGAGAAGGGACATTTTTTAAAAAAATCAGTACAAGTATGCAAATAGCTCAAATGCCATCACCACTTAAGTCAAAAATATTTTATTCATCCTAAGACGACTCTACAAAGTAGGTTGGTACCCTTAAGAATGTCGCCTAGCAATCCATCATCGGGCCCATGCACTATGACACTTAACTACTTTAATTATGCCAAATTCAATAAAAAAGTAAGCCTCTCAGGAAAGAACCATTGCTAAGAACACCAAGGAGGGCTCTACATTACAAAAGCAAAAAGAAGTTTATCTAAGAAAGAAAAAGAAGAAGCTATACTAGGAAAGCTGTAAAAATATATGGACTAAAATAAATCACAATCACATGTCAAAAACTCATTCATAAATATAATTCCATACAAATTAGAGTTTCACACAACCAAACACTATACAAACACATCATACAACCCAAAATATCTACCTCCACCTAAAAATGGTGTAGTGTCCTCAATGCATAAACAAAACAAAACAAGAGGGTAAGAGGGTAGAAAAAACTTCCTGAAGCGCACATATCATGCTACTACTCATCATCCTACAATGGTGAAGATGTGTTGGCCTCTACATCATGAGCGCGACCTTGGTTGTGCAAACATAAGGCTGCCATCGCTCGCCTGAGGGCCTCTGCCTCTACAATGGATAGATCTAACTCCGTTGGTGGATTTTCCAGGGCTGGAGCCTTTACCTTATCTGCTGGTAGGGCATGAATATCTATCTGGGACAGAGTTTGAGTAGGCATATGCTCCTGTGTAATTCTAGCCCTGGTAGATGGAACTAGTTGTGGTGGTATGGACTGAGTCTGAGCTAGTGAAACAGGCACTGCACGTGGAATAAAGCCGATAATGCTAGCAATGGGTGGTGTCCTATCCACCTGTAGTATCTACACATTATTTTGCTACCTCTCATGCATCTGCATATGAAGGATGACAACTTTGGTCTCTTCTAGGTCTGCTCAAAGGCTCATTATATCAGAAGAACTGGCACCTCCTCCGAGATGGTACAACTTGGCATACATGGCTGCCAGATGTGAGTTCAAGGCCTTATGTGAGGTCCTAACAGTGTCTCCGAGTGGCTGAAGAGCTCGCTCAATAATCGTGGCTACAAAGACCGGTAAATCCTCAATAAGTCGGGCCAGCTGTCTCTCTTCTTTGTCCAACCGCGTGGCCAACTTGGTGGGTAAATCTCTGGATACAAGTGGTGGCCTTGATGGTTTGGCCAGCATGGATGGCGTGGTGGCTTAATCTGCTGTTACTGCTAGGTCTGCCTCACCGGCGAACACTGATATGGGTTCCCCAGTCTGGAGTTCCTGATCCTTAGTAGTTGGCTTGTCCGATATGATGGAGCTAGGCTAGCTCACCATAGTGACCGTGCCATCCCTTATCTTAGTGATATCTGTCAAAAGGTGAGCATATGTGAATATGTCCTCCCTAGGCAAGATCGGGACCCCTATTGTCTAACAAAGAGTTGTGATAAGGCAAGGAAATGAGAGGGAGGTGGCAGTCTGAACTGCTCTTTCTTTCAGCTCTGTACTAACCATCTAACCGATATCTATGCTCTTTTTGGCCACAAAGCATACCACAAAAAGAGATTGTCCAAGTGGTAATTTGTTGTTGCACTTGATTGGGAACACTCTGCTGCAGACCACATTTCACCAAAACTTGAGGAAAGTCAGAGGTCTCTCTTGAATATGTTAGCTGTATCAGACACAACCCACACTAGCGTATCTATAGCTACCACACTTTCTATCTAACCTCTAGCCAACAACCCCCATAAAGCAACATCATCATAAGTCGAGGTGTCCACTACCTCATAGTCATCTCCCAAATATTACTGGTTGATCGCCTTCAGGGTGATTTCAATCGATACTCTATGGATCACCACTGAAGTCAATGGATCTATTTGTATCTTTGGCACTAGGTTTGACCTCAAGAGGATTGACCCATAAACTGTACAGAATTCCCAAACTAATGTCTGAACATACTGACTCATTGATCGGAACAAGAACTCCCAATGTTGAAACATGAGCTGCTCCATAACCCATCATTCCAAACTAGTGGAGCTAACCCATCACTCCTCAGTAATCCTCCGATGAACATTGCTATTGACTATAGTGCATCCCTACAAATAGCGCTCCCTGGTGCCCTGGACTGCCGAACTGAGTTTGTACATCTCCTCTCCCTGTTTGTGTCTCAACTCTACTACTGGGGGAGATGAGGTCTGACTGGATGATTCCTCCTCAATAGCCTTGCAGGAAAAAATCAATATCTAGGCCCCACTGGGATAGGCCTGGTCCTGGTCACTACCCGACTTGGATGAAGATCTCGGAGCCAGTGTGTCAGCAGATGCCACCCGAGATGATGGGATGGGTGACACCTCTGATCTCCTGCTACCCGAAGGCAAGTACTTCTCCTCATCCCTCGTCCACAAGGCAATATCTCTTGGGTGTACTCGACTTGCCTCCTTAGTGTAATGCTCTCTTTCATTCCATTTACCTGTGGTCATGCAAAAATTCATCAGAACATAGACTCTGGCATTATGAAATCAATAGAAAGTACGTGCAAGACGGTTGGAGAGACGGTCTGTACCTTCAAAGGGTGGACCATACCCTATACCATCCATCGAACCTAAAAATCCCAACTCGTTGCTTCAATATATGGATCAAGGTACGGGCCTCCTTCTAAAGGATGGTCCATCCCTTGAGTCGTCTTTTGACTTAGAGTGTTGGGAGTTGTGGGTTTAATTGACGGAACAATGTACGGTCCATCTATTGTTCCATTATTCAGGGTTCATAGCTTTTCAAACAACTTGGGCAATTTCAAATTTTGAACAAAACTCAAACAAGGGATGGGGATATTCCAATTTCAATTTCAAGAAGTAATTTTCAAGCATTGAAGTACATTCAAACAATTTTCCTAAGCCCCATCCAAAGTTCTAGCAATTTAATTCAAGTTTCCTNCCCCAATAACAATCTCCAAGCATAGGTATTCAACAACCCCAAGTCAATACATGTCGCACATAACATTTATGTGTGAAATTTAAAGCGCAAAGTCAAGAACAATACCTAAATGCTAGCAAGTTCTTGTGTGCTTGTTGAGTGAAGAAGAATGACTGAAATGGGTTTCAAACCCTAGAACTGCGTCGGCTTTGTGCAATAGTGAGAGAAGAGTGAAGCAAAGCAAGTATATAAAACAACTAGAAGAAACAATGGAGGAATTTAAAGTGTAGGATAAATGGAACAAGAAGAAGAAGAAAAAAAAGGGAAAGATGGGTTTAGTTGTTCGTCGGGCAAGAATTCCCTTTGTTAGCATACCCTATTCCATTTAAAACCAAATGGGTCGGGTCGGTCAAGCCCATGGGTGGCTAATTAAAGGAAAACCTGGCCAATTAGAATAAGATCTGACTAAAAACTCCAATCTCCATATGACCTATTGACTTCCTCATTAATGACTAGGGATGATCTAATAGACGGACTGTCTAGGAAGTGTACGGTCCATACATTGGATTGTCTCTTGCCCATCTATTACCAGTGAGCCAAAGACAAAAGACGGATGTACATGTTATTCATCCTTAAAAAGGACAGTCCGTCTGTTCCACCGTCATTTGCACACCAAATTTCTCCCTTTCTATTTTAGACCACTTTCCTCCATTTTTTCAAGTGTACTTGCATGCACTAACACCCATTAGTCCATGAAAAGCTTGGGTTTCCTCCCAAGGAGCGCTAGATTTAACGTCACGTCACAACGTGGATACTACACATGGTGTAGCATTCTTTGATTTGCCTCCCACGAAGCGCCTGATTTAATATAGAGGCATGATGCAAGATACTTGATCACATACTTGGTAAGCCGTCCTTAGGACAAGACTTCCTCACCCACTTCCTGCTTTTGATAACACAGAGGTACTGCTTCACCCATGTTGATTTAACCTTCTTTCTCTTAGGTGATGCAACAATAGCATGCTTAGCTATCTTACCAACTCCCTGATTAACATTGATCACAAAGATGTCCCCAACTCCTATGGGCAATAAGTGACCTCTCCCGTCTTTGAAAGTAATGCTCTCATCCTTGGCTCGAAACATTATCTCATTGTTTTATGAATCCACCAAGACTCTCTCAGTAGCAATGGTCTCCCAAGAATTATGGGATTATGTCTATCCACATCATAGTCAAGAACCACAAAGTCTGTCCGAAGTACGAATTTGCCGACTTTGGCAAGCACATTCTCCACCACCCCCACCGAAGTCTTAATGGTCTTGTCATCCATTTGGATCCGAACGGAGGTGGGATTCATCATGGAAAACCCTAACCACTTGTAAATGGCAAGAGGCATCAGATTAATACTTGCCCCATTATCACAAAGGGCATGCAAAAAGTCATATCTATCGATCCAACAAGGCACAATAAATTCTCCTGGGTCTTCTTTCCTTTCAAAGCATGTGCCTGCTGTAATGGCACTCACTCTATGGATCATAGGAATAATATCCTCTTTGTCACACGACATGTTTCTAGTCAACAACATTTTCAAGTACTTAGCAAACCCGGGCATCTCTTTGGTGGCATCAATGAACGGTACCTGGAGTGTTGCATCTTTAAGCTGTTCAATGTTCTTTGCTACTTTTGCATCAAGAGCTTGTTGAGCAATTCTTTGTGGGAATGGATGGACAGGCAGAGGGAAATATTTTGCTAAGTCTTTCACTCCTCCCTTAGCCTTCCCCCTTTCTTTTAGGTCAACGGACCTGTCTTTTTGAACTTCCTCACATGATTGCTTTTTGAATCCACTCTCAACTACCTCATTAATACAAGTCTTTTAGGCCTCTCTTTTTGGTCATCAAACTCAATCACCATCTCAGACTCATTCTCTACCACACCGTCTTCAACCTCAATATCACCAGGGTGCACAATCTTGCCACTCCTCTTGACAATGGCCATACATTGAGCATTGAAAGGTCCCACATGTATTTCAAATTCACCACTGTGTCACTAGGGGTGGACTTTTTGTTTTGGAGTTTTTTCATGGGAAAGGTCCCGCATCTATTGCTCTAATTCCCGAATGAAAGTTGTGTGGGAGCCTAAAATCTCCGTGAGACTCTTGAGACAAGCATCCATTCTCTCCTGGTTGGCAAGCACCTTTTCCAACATCCCTTCAAGATCTGAGTCTCCATGATCATGTGAAGGACCCTCTCTCCAATTTTGGGAGTTAGAGGGGGACCTCTAGACGGAACATAAGAAGATGAGCCTCTGTTTTGGTAATTACCACTATTGTGCTAACCCTGATTTTGACCATCATAATCGTTCTTAGGATAATGTTAACCTTTAACTTACGGTTGAGGTCTTCATTGCCCTTGGTATGAAGAAGAGGGGTGACCCTGCTGATATTGCAGTCTATAGCCACCGGATGAGTTGCCAACATAGTTGGCGTCTTCCACTTGCATAGCTGGTGGATCATGTAATAGCTGATATTTGTATAGAGGAGGAGGGCATCCATGCCTATATTGAACACCATTCATGGTCTCATCAATAACATGCACCTTCTTGACCTCTAACTCGATCAACTTCTTCATGAGGAGGGCTATGTTGGTTGCCATAGTGGCCACCATCTAATCTCGCTCTTGATTCTCCTTCATCAAATAAGATAGAGAAGGAGTCCCCATATTGATTCCCTCACTCTGTCCCCACCATGCCAAACATGGTTGTGCTTTTCTATCTTGTGCAAGATGATGGAAATTCTATTGAAGGTCTTGTCCATGAAGCACCCACCTGCGACATTGTTGGCAACAGATTGCGTCAAGACATCTAAATCAGTATAAAACTTCTCCAACAAGATATGATCTGGGAACCCATGGTTGGGTATTGAAGGAAGTATTTTCGGAATCTCTCCCATGCTTCGAACAACTGTTCTCCCGATAGTTGCCAAAAATAAAATATCTTGTCCTGTTGCTCCGCTTTTTTGCTAGGAGAAAACACCAACTTTTGCCAAGTATGAATTGAGTTTGGAGGGAGTTTGTGCAACTAATCAGTTGCCTTACTATCCAATGAGTACTTGAACACTCGTAGCCTAGTAGTATCATTCGAAATGTTATTTTTCTTCTGAAGGTTGCCCACCTCAAAGAAATTTTCTAAGTGTTGATAAGGGTCATCATCTGTGGAGTTGCAAAACTGTCCCTCTAATTTTAGCATAGTGTAGATACTGCCATCAATCTTGAATGAGGAATCATTTACCCTTGGTGGGACAATCGCGCTCGCATAATTAACTTTCTCATTAACTTCTGCGAACACGTTTTCCAAATCTCCGACTGAAAGAGCAGCCATGATAATTTATTAAGAGATATAAACAAAAAGAAAGTGGAAAAGAATAGATAGATCTAAGCAAGCAAACTAGACTGTTAGGGCTTGATAGGGCTTATGATGTCTCCAGTAATGACACCAAAATATTTGATGTCGTTCAAATTCACTCTTAATAACGGGTAGGGTAAACGATTGCAACAAATATAGAGCCCATCAAGGAGTTAGGGTCGAATCCCACAGAGACTACTCAAAGCCCAGACTATCTAGCACTAAATAGTAAAGTATTGAATTATTAGAGTCTAATTGAATTGAGAGTAATGAAATTTAACAGAATAATTTCTCAATCAAACATGAGATTAATTTATCCAAAAATTAATTCCGAGACTATTTATCCTTATCTTTCATTAAAAACGAGATAATTATCACAAGATAACTAAATATAAAATAATTTATTTAGATAACTTATTTTCCAACCAAACAATAATACATTGAACTGATTTTTTTTTTAATTTTAAAAAAGTTGACTGTTTGAGAAAAGTCCACTTTCCATGAATAAATATTCGTAGGTTTCTGTCATTGTCATTTATCAGCACACCTTCTTGTGACGCCCTCATGGACGTCACATGATTGATGCCTTATTATTGCAAAAATGGACACTAATTGGAAAAACTTTGCAAAAAAGGATAAAATTAATTGATCTAATAGCAAAAAAAGGACGTCCATAAATAAATATTCGTAGTTTTCTTAAGGGCGTAATATATAATAGACATTTAAATTTGACCTTAACTAGCAATTAAGTATTCAAACTTTGAGAGTGCACATCTAGACACCTCGACTTGGTCTCAACTAACAACTAAATACTCAAACTAGTTCCCACTATATCTTGTAGGCACACTTATGAATCTATTTTTTTTTATGATTTTGTGGGTTAATCTTTAAATCTAGAAAAAATACAGAAATAGGCTAAGAATTCACTTCGAATAAAGAAATTCAGAATATTATTTTCTGATATCTTAACTGGTCAAATTCGAAATCAAGTATCTCCTTTCGATGAATGATCGAAAGAAAATAAGTTTTTTAGAAATGAGAATTAAAAATAATTTTTGAATAATTTTTGAATGATTCTATCTCATATTTGGTTGGAAAAAAATTTGGAATAAATTATTTCGAGTTTAGTTATCTTGGGATTATTATCCCACCATCAATGTAGGATAAAAACAACACAATAATCCTGAAATAACTAACTCTGAAATAATTTCTCAATCAAACATGAGATAAATTTATCTAAAAATTAATTTCGAGACTATTTATCCCTTATCTCTCATTAAAAATGAGATAATAATCACGAAATAGCTAAATATAAAATAATTTATTTTAAAATAACGTATTTTTTAACCAAACAATAATACATCGGACTGACTTTTCTCTTTTAAAAAAAAGTTGACTCTTTGAGAAAAGTCCATTTTCCATAAATATTCGTAGGTTTCTGTCATTGTCATTTATCAGCTTGTGACGCCCTCATGGACGTCACATGATTGATACCATATTATTGCAAAAATGTACACTAATTGGAAAAACTTTGCAAAAAAGGATAAAATTAATTGATCTAATAGCAAAAAAGGATATCCGTAAATAAATATTTGTAGTTTTCTTAAGGGCATAATACATAATAGACACTTAAACTTGATCTTAACTAGCAATTAAGTATTCAAACTTTGAGAGTGCATATCTAGACACCTCAACTTGATCTCAACTAACAACTAAACACTCAAACTAGTTCCCACTATATCTTGTAGGCACACTTATGAATCTATTTTTTTTGTGATTTTGTGGTTAGTCTTTGAATCTAGAAAGAAACAGAAATAGACTAAGAATGCACTTCGAATAAAGAAATTCAGAATATTGTTTCCTGATATCTTAACTAGTCAAATTCGAAATCAAGTATCTCTTTTCGATGAATGATCGAAAGAAAATAAGTTTTTTAGAAATGAGAATTAAAAATAATTTTTCTAATATTAGGAAAAAAAATGAAATCCACCCTTACTCCAACACGCCTCGTTTGCAATCCCACCTTCGACTATAGCTTCCATCCCCACCACTCCGTACTCCCACCCTTATTTCTTTCCTCATCTCCCGTAATATTTATTTAAATTATATACAAATATTTTAAAAATAATTTCACTTACTTACGTACTCAATATAATAAAAAATTATTTATTTTTCTAAAAAATATTTTCTTCCCTATTAAAAATGACAAAAAGACAAGAAAATGACAGGTCAAGATTGGTTTATCAGATTCAGAGAATGTATTATATTGTTGAATAACTTTACAAAGATTCAGAATTTTCAATGAGGTTTTCAGAATTGTAGCTTGATTTGGAAAAATCAAATTGACGGATAAAACCAACTTTATAT
>JACEIK010000320.1:388538-399096 GCA_018107945.1 Datura stramonium | reverse complement strand
CCCTCATCGGCTCCTACAACCGATGTGAGATTTCAATAACTCCTTGCACGCTCCGGACATAAGCGTGGACAATATAACTTAGGATTAATATTAGGTAAATAAAAAAATCGGAGGAGAATAATCCATATTTGACCCCCGATTATTCATATTTTCAGCAGGTTTTAATTATATTTAAATGATCATACTGAATATATAATTATTAATATTATTGTTGTAATAGGTCCTACCAAGGCACCAAATAATATGGTAACTCTAAATGCATGTGACTTGAATTGGAATAATGTCTCTCAACCTTAATTTATCGGAATCGAAATAACGAAACGTCACACAAAAATTTATCAAAATAAATTTTGAATGATGATAATTAGGTATTATCTTCATCATTTTATAATAGTATATGTTAATTTTTTGAGAGTTGAGTTTTCTAGGATCTAGTAATTGCCAAGGTGTGTTCTTATCTTACATAGAAAATATTGAATTTTGATAGTCATGTTTTGACCATATTAATTTAGATTTTGCGTTTTCTTAACTGATATTGTTGATTAATTGATAAGTCGATCGGTAACTGTTAAATTTAAATCGAATCAAGATATTTATTGGTTAGGGTAGGAGTGTACATAGTCCGAGTTGGTCCGAGTTTTTTCAAATATCAAATCAAACCAATTGTGTCAGGCTCTTAAATTTATAAACCAAATCACTAGTCGTGTTTTTTTCTCGATTTGACTCGAATTATCAGTTTGTTGCGACTTGTCGATTTTCTTTGTATACCGCTAATTAATATATTTAAAAACCAATAACTCAAACTGTCAAGCATAAATATCCAACCCACTACTAGAAATAGAGATTTTTTCCACCGCAAATCAATGAAAAATTTGTGTTATAAAACATGATTTTTCCACCCATTTTTCACCGAACCAGATACATGGTGGGAAATAGATTCTCACTGAAATAGTGGGAAACTTCATGATTTTTCATGTCAAAACACTATTTTTTTTTCTCTATCAATACTAGAGGAAATAACCACTTAATATATTTCGATAGAAAAATAGTAGTTTCTAATAGTGATCAAACCATTAATATTTGGAAATCTGATACTAATATAAATATAACCAAAAGGAGAAAAAAGAAAGTCCTTAAGGGTAAATTTGTTGACTTTTGATCATACGTTGTTAAAGTGATCATGGTAAGATAGGAAAGAAGATAAAAAATTAATAATATAGTAAAATAATACCTTAAAACAAGGAAAGTTCACAACAAAAATGATCGTTCTTTATATTATTATATTCTATAGAAGAAAAAGAAGAAAAGAATAGTCATTGTTATTGAAAACAATCGAGATCCAATGAGAATTTTCAGTCGTTTGCAGTTTTTATTCTCCTTTCCAGAAAGGGTTTAGTTTACCGAGTTGTTTGAGTTTGAGTCAGAAAATTAGTTTTGAAAAACACGCATGTTGTTACAAGTGTTCAAAATAGTTACAAGGATTAAGTTATGCCTTTTATAATATATTGTAATCGATTCTCCGAGATATAAATTCTTGGGAAAATTTCCCAAACATATAACCATTAGTAGAAAATATTTACTTTATTAGCCTAACAATTTTATTTACAAGCTATATATTAGCCAAACAATTCACAATATTCATTGCTTTGGTTATCAAGGATTGAGGTGAAGTTATAACTAACCCTTCATCATTAATTAGAGATTTCGAGTTCGAGCTTTGAGTATGAAATCACCTTTGGTAGGGAGTGTTTTATCCCTCTACCCTTCCTCTAAAGTGAGACTTCTAGGCGTGAATTCGAATTAATCGGACTGCAAAGCGAGTGCCAGATACCGAGTGAGAAAACAAATTAAAAATATTTATTGCTTTGGAAACTTGAGAAGTTAGTACGTACCTTCTCATAGTAACCATATAGTTTAGTTTTCTTGTCCTATAAATATGAGTCTTTCTCCACATAACATTTTCACCTATATAGCTATCAACAATTATCTTTCTTCCTCTATCATATTCATCCCCTAGGGTTTACTTGGTCATGATGTTCCTAGTGGTCCAAATCCTATTCAAAATAGATGAATATGTATGATATATGTTAAATCCACAAAGCTATACTTTACGTACGTACAATAACTTGCCTCTTTGCTTATTATTATGTTACTCACCCGTAGAGCAGAGGTTGTGACAGAAATTGTAACGGCCGCAGTTTTAAAAAAAGAAGAAGAGATGTTGTCAATATATATGTATATGAATAAACCCTTTTCGATTTTTCTGGTGAAATTATGTATGCATATTTTTACATGAATTGTTAATCATTATTATATGGTGTTTTAAGGGGTTCATCTTAAATAATATAAAGGATATGAATTACGTTCGATCTGATTTTATTTCGGTAAAATAAGTAGGCAGCGTATATGGAGTTCGGTCCAACCAAATAAAAAATAATAGAACAAAAGTTGCTATACTTTGAACTAATATTGGATTAAATTCAGTACTTTTGACGCATAATATAGATTTGTTTAAGAATCCACTAAATTATTTTAGATAGTACATATGAACTCATAATTATAAAAATATAATGAATTCAAACACTAATTTTTAAAAAAATTGAACACATCAAGTTAAAATCGTGAATCTGTCTCTAACATTGAGATTGAAAGAGAGATGGAAGGGGTGTATTAAATAATCTTATTCATCTTTAATTATACAAATGAAATGAACATAGGTATATGTTACACCCCGTATAGTTTGAGCAATAAATTCGTAATTCGAGGTAAGACTAAGGGTACTTAATGTGCTAAGAAGGAAGTGTTTTGTGGTATTTGAGTCACTCTATGATTATATGCTACGATAGGACATCGATCAAGTTGTAGAACAAAAGCCGGCAAAAGTTATCGCAAATTTTGTTTCTTAAATTATATTCTTTGAATTTGAGTCAAATATCTTGGAACTTTTCTCCCAATCTATAAGGAGTCAGGGAGCCTACGGTCTATCAAATTAAAGGTCTATGAGTCTAGTTTCCACACATCATACCATTCATCAATATGACTTCGGAATAGAGAGATATTCGTATTTTCGCAAGACCGCGCAAGCAGACACTTCAAAGCAGACCAAGGCGGTGGATAGGCTATATAGAGCTCCTTTGGTCGATGGGTTGTTATCTTATTTCATTTCTGGAAATTTTCACGAATGGTTATCTCTCTCAAGGTCTTTCCATGGTGTTATAAGGGTTTGGAGGCTAGGAAGCTTAAGTCAAGTGAGTTTTGGTGTCAGAAAGCTAGAATCCACTGTAGAACTCGTGGTAGTGTTGTTTTCGATCTTCTTGCCACTGTTTCATGGAGCTTGCTTGGTAAGCTTTCTTCCATGTTGATTCTTAGTCTTCTGAGGTTGGTTTTGATGTTGTTGGTGATGGTAGGTTGTCACCTTAGCTTTCTTACCATCAAATTCTTAAAGAACCAGTCGGTGAATGTTGTTTCGTGTTGTTTCTCTTGTCGGTTTTTGTTGCAGCCTGTTGCTGATTTTTTAGCTGCTCTTAGGCAGTGTCTTAATGAGCTTATGGATTGGAATTTAGGTTTTATTTCTTTAGTTGGATTCCATGATATGTTAAGGCTTTTGTTTTTTCCGTCTCAGCATAATTTTCATAAATTATTACTACCAATAAACTCGTGCTTATTTGCTATTTTTGGAGCCTTAAATTGTGTTTTTATTAATCTTGTTGAGGTGCTGGTTATATGGTATTATGTGCATAGATATGTGTTAGTTTGATTGTTAGTTCGGGATTGACTATTGAAGGGCATAATTGTGACTAATCGATAGATTTGTGGCAGCGAATTGTACGTGAGAGTCATTGCATAGTTGTTGTGGTATTTGGACTTAGATTGTTGGCTGGTTATGTGGTTATGGTGATTGGATATGTTGACTGATGCCTTAGTGGTGGTTGGGATCGATAGTGGCGACGTCCTTTAGTTTTAATTTGAGTCGGTGGCCATATTGGCCTTGTTGATAGAACTTTGGTGGTCGTAGTAAGGGTTGAGATTTTTTACCTTGCTCAAATGTGTGGTTTGTGTGTGAACATTGGTTGTGTATGTACTTTCCTTGATTGGTTCTTTGATTGTTGCCTGGTGGCTTATGGATACCAGATGCACGATAGTTGTTCCGGCTAGGGGTTGTGCCTTGTGGCTTGTGGATACTCGATGCATGAGAGTTCTTCCATCTAGGGTTTGAGCTCAAGGGTTATTATGGTCTATAGATTTGATAGTTCCTCTGTAGTACTAAGGCGAGGCATGACTCGGGAGTTGTTCCGGCATGTCTGAGCCTTTCTAGGATCAAGATAGTTCTCCCAGTTGGATTGAGTTCCACCGAGTACGCGCAACCGGGAATTGTTCCGGCAGTGCATGATTGATATTGCTGTTGATGTGTGTGCTTATGTTTGGTGGATGCTTGTAAGGCCGTGAGGGTTTCCGGTAAGGCTGTGACTGTGATTTGATTTATATATTGTATTGTTGCCAGGGGCGGATCTACAGTTGCGAGTGTGGGTTCTTGGAAACCCACGCCCGCTACAGCAAATCCTATATATTTATTTATTAACTTACATTACAAATAAATAATCTTTAGAATTTATTTTTATTTTAATTATTTTTATTTAATGCATTGAAATATATTTATAAAATTATTGTTACCTTTATTTTCCCTTGTATAAATAAATATTAGAGTTTTGATTATTATGATAAAATTATTTTTTTAATTCTACTGATTTACTTCATTATAGACCGTCATTAACTTATATGCTCAATTAGTATCTTTTATTTATTTTATCTCAAAAAGTTAATATTTATTTATCTTATTAAAATTTTTAAAAAACCAATTTTGAAATGGTTTCCATAAAATAAATATAAAACATATAAAAAATATTTTTAAATTAATTTTTTCAACCATTAATTATAATATGAGTCTGATTATGATGATTTTGATATATTTATGATTTGGTTTTATTTTAATTGAAAGAAATTTAATTTTTAAAGAAAAATTGAAAGGTGAAAATAATTTTCACCCATTACTATGTTATGGTATACATATTTTGAGCGTGAAATCAGGAGAAAATTTTTTTTACTCTGTTGAGCTGTAAAAATAATTGTGGGAACAATACACTTTAATTACCAGCAAGAACTTACAAAAAAAATAGACAAATTATTGAACTAAAAATTGTAGGGTTTCACCTTAAAAGGAAGCCCTTTCAAAAAATTCTAAACGGCCACAGGCAAACCCGAGCCGAAGAGGGGTTTGGAAATAGTTTCAACCAGCAATAGACGCCTCGGTTAGAACCTCTGGCTGCGTCATTGCCCCAAGCGCAAAAGATGCTTTTCCACCATTCCCACTTCCCATTTTATATACTCACTTTCCTCTGTCTTTCTTATAAGATTTCCAATGTGGGACTTATTATATAATGGTTCACGGTTAACTTAAGCCTTGTTATTGCAATAGACGCGCCTCGGTTAGAACCTCACAAGCTGCGTCATTGCCCCAAGCGCAAAGATGCTTTTCCACTTATTCCCACTTCCCATTTTATATACTCACTTTCCTCTGTCTTTCTTATAAGATTTCCAATGTGGGACTTATTATATAATGGTTCACGGTTAACTTAAGCCTTGTTATTCTTAAAAAGTATTGTAGACAGTTTGTGACAAGGCGTTCTTGATCTGGTACTGCACAGGGTGCTAGTTATGCCTCTCCGAGTTTGGGGTATGACAATATATAAGAAAGAGAAATCTTAACCTAACGAAGGCTAACTAACTATCTAATCTCATATAAGTTAGAATGAAAGGAATATTAAATTTATACATAAAATTATAATTTAAATATCAAATCAAACCAATTGTCTCAGGCTCTTAAATTTATAAACCAAATCACTAGTCGAGTTTTCACTACTAGAAATAAAGATTTTTTCCACTGTAAATCAATGAAAAATTTATTGATTTGATATGGAGTTGTAAATACACATTCATTTCTAATTAGAGGTTTCGGGTTCGAGCTCAAATATGAAATCGTTTTTTGATATTATTAATTCTTTATTTGATAATGTTTTTCAGCCTATGTATAACAAATACATCTATTTTTTTCATAAACCAATCACTCGAACACGAATTTAGTACTCATAATATTTATGTGATTTAATAAAACTTTATACTTATATTTGATATGTAATACACGCGCAACGCACATACCCAAATATTAGTTTAAAGTATAAGCCATAAGTGAATAATGCTTGTTCAACTAATACACAGTGGAGTGTTATAATATAATACTAAGAAAAACAGACTCTTAACTAATTAAACAATGTATAAAGAACTGTGATTAAATGGTTGTGAATTTTATGGTTGTTAATTAACTCAAAATTAATTGTTGTATTCCTAAAAGTCTATACCCATGTCATATTTGGAAATTTGAAACTAATATAAATATAACCAAAAATAAAAAATAAAAAAAGTCCTTAAGGGTAAATTTATTGACTTTTGATCATACATCCTTAAAGTCATGGAAAGATAGGGAAGAAAATAAACAATTACTAATATAGTAAAATAATACCCTAAAATTAGGAAAGTTCAGAAAAAAATAATAATTATGATCGTTATTTATTCTATTCTAATTCTAGAAAATTTATATATATATAATGTAGCTTCTTAGATTCAAATTCGGATATTTATTATGACATTAGATAATTTTACCACTTGACTATACATGCTTTTTGATTAAATTTTTCCTTTGTTTTTATTTGCTCTTTAACTGCAATTTTGAACTTCAAAAACCGACATTGTACCGAGGGACAGCGTTCGGTTTTCTTTAAAAAATATATATTTTTTAAAATAATAATTTTCACAGATTTTTGCGCGAAAAAAAACTGACGGACAACCGACCTTGTCCGCCGGTTTCTTTTAAAAAATAAAAATAAAAATAAAAACCGACAGATTGGATCGATTTTCCTTCGATTTTTTATACAGACTTTATCCGTCGATTTTTATTCCCTCAATTTTGATGATATTTTTAATAGTGATATATGATACGCATCGCGCTTCGGCTCGTCTTCTTAAATACACCAACTCAAAAATTTTGACTACCAACTCTTCAAATATATCAATCTAAATGACCTCAAAATTTGATATAAGCTTCACATAAGAGTTATCAACAAGTTATTCACAATATTTATTGCTTTGAAAACTTGAGAAGTTATTCCTTGTCATACTAACCAATATACATTTTCTTGTCCTATAAATTTGAGTCTTTTTTCCACTAACATTTTATTCACCTACCAACAATATATTACTTCACTTTCTTCACTTGTCATATTCATCATCTAGGGTTATAATTTTTCAACTTTCTAACATGGAAAAATCAACTCTTCTTCCTCTTTTCTTCCTTGGACTACTCTTGAACTATCCATGGATGATCTCAGCTGCTCATGATCCTGTCGATTTTTCGGATCATAATTCGTTATCATCAAATGAAAAATCAACAATGATAGTTGATCATCCTCACAAGAAATGGAGTGATGATCAACAATATATGATGGATGCTCATGATGTTCCTGAAGGTCCAAATCCTGTTCATAATAGATGAATATGTTGTTATATGTTAAAAGCCACTATATATATATATATGACCTAAAACTATACTTTATGTACAATAATTTGCCTCTTTTGTTTATTATGTTACTAAAGAAGAGGTGTTGTTAACATGTTGTTATCACTATTTCCTTTAAATAAGATGCTCATGAATAAACCATTTTCGATTTGGTTATGGTGAAATTATTTGTTCTCATCAGGAACCTTTGGTGTTGTACGTAGATTTGAAATTTTAAGATAGACTTCACCGTTATTATTTATGCATATTAATTTACATGCGTTGTTGTTAATCGTTATCTGACGTTTTTAAGGTTGATCTTAAATAATACAAAAGATTAATATATTTTAAACTAATATTAGGTCAAAAATTCATCAATTAGTCAAAAATTATCAACTCCTAATATATATATATATATATATATATATGTGAAGGTGAAGAACATATGCAATGAGAGTGAAAGAGAGATTGATGAAGAAGTGTAGTAACCACTTATCTTATTCATTTTTAATTACGCAAGTGAAGTTGAGAAATGAATAGTAATTAATGATAAGGGTAAAAAATGTATAAAATGATTAACTATCTTTTAATTTTTCATACTGAATAAGTAAATTTGAAGGCTAAAAATTTGCAAAAAAAGATTTTTAATATAAATTCAAACTTATTCAAAGCTGGTTTCGTAGTGAATATTCCTTTAAATGACAGGTCAAAATCGGCACGAGGAATAATTTAAAAATATTTTTATTTTTTTTATATTTATGATTTAAAATTTATTTGAACTTTGATTTATTGGTGAATTTTGGTTTATTTTTTTTTTTAAAAATATATGAAAGTGACTTTTCAAATTAAAAATGTAGAAATAAATTTCATAAGCGACATTTCACGTTCATATTCTCTTCCCGTCCACGCGCATCCCCAACTCCCGCCCCTTGAGCATCTCACCTAACTCACCACCAGACCCCCACTCTTATTTCATCTCACCCCTGTAGTGTTTTGCTAGTTAAGGTATAAATTCTTTTGAAATAATATATTTTTTTTACTTATATATTTATCGAACATTAAAAAATAAATAAATAACTCATTTATATTTCAAGAGAATATTTTTTTCCTTCCTACAAATCACACCCTAATTAAATCAAATGGCATCTGAAATAAATGGGAAATTAGGTGCAAATGTGTGTGAACTTTTTTTTAAAAAAAATAATGGAATAAATAAATTATTTTATTGTCATAAAATAAAGAAATGTTTTTATTTTTAATAATTTATCAAAACTTCTGTGACTATTCGGAAAATTTACTCCTGACTAAGAACTACAAACTTAGCATGTATAATGTAATTTTTCATCGAAGGAAAATTGGATAACCCCTTGCCACTATTTAACTATGTCCGTGTTTAATATGACGAAAGTCATTAAATGAATTATTGAAAATAATATTTTCTTCGATTTAATTTATGTGACATAATTTAAATAAGTATGGAATTTATAAAAGAAACAAATTTTTTCGAAACTTGCAATCCTAAACATAGCATGACATTTGATGTGAAACTTGTAATTTTAAACATGTCATAATAATTATATTATTGTGTGGTTATAAAAACTTCTCGTTAAGAATAAAATAAGAACTATAAAGTAAATAAATTTAAAAAGATATTATTAATTTTCTTTTTTAACCGAATTAAAAAATAAATATATCACATAAATTAAAAAGACGTATTAAATTTATATTGAAAATTATAACGTAAGATACCCAACCGTTACCGAATGGTTCCGAATTTTATGGTTGATAAACTAACTCAAAATAGATTAGAAGTAAAATTGACACTAACATTAATATATAACCAAAAGGGGAAAGAAAAAAGTCCATAAGGGTAAATTTATTGACTTTTGAACATCTGCTATTCATATTGAGATTAAATTAAATTTGAAATCGCTCGTTATAGGATTTAATTTTGGAGACAATGGCCCAATATTCCTAAAAGATTTTTTTTAAATATTTTTAAAAACTCAAACTCGAACTCTCTGATTAAGGATAAAGAAATCTCAAACTATCTCGAACATCACAACTCAGGTCTATGTTATGAATACATTAATATCTCATATTGAGACCCAACTCATACGTTCTTAAAAGTCAAGGAATTAAAGACGAAGAAGATGAACAATTACTAATATAGTAACCACCAAAAATGTGACGCAGCGAATGGGATTACTCCTTTCCTAATAAGAGGTCTTGGTTTCAAAATATGGGTATGAAAAAATTCTTTGCTGGAAAGTGCTTCCCCGAATGAGTCATACACAACGTGAATTCGAATTAGTTACAATTCAATAAAAATATCGGATATCGAATAAATAAAAAAACTAATACAATTAAATAATGTCCTTAAACTAGGAAAGTTCAAAACGAAAAAACAACAATAATGATAATTCTGATATATAGCTAGGTCTTTTATAGGATATAGTGATCGATTCTTCAAGATATAATTAATTCTTGCAAAAATTTCAGAAATATATAACAATTAAAAAATATTTATAAGCGATTAGCCTAAAATAATTCTATTCGGTCGTTATTTTTTTGGGTAGGTATGGTTGGAATTCATTGAAAACACCTGGACGAAGCTTATATTAAAAAAAAAAATCGAGGGAGATTGAAGGTGATCGATATGAATTGTTTGGAGTAAAATAAAAATATACATCGCACTTTATCTTGTCTTCTTTAATGCACCAACTCGAAATTTTAAATCCCGAATGAGCCTAATGTTTAGTATAAGCTTCGAAATTTTGACTATCAACAAGATTTTTGAACATTCACTTACGTTTATTTTAGTTTTACGTATGGGTAAATTTCTTACCCTAAATTAGAATCAACATTTATTGTTTTGAAAACTTGACAAGAATTACTTTCCTTCGTTATTTGCTCCTCTCTAGAAAAATAAAACCTAAAAACGTATTTATA
>JACEIK010000320.1:354888-382758 GCA_018107945.1 Datura stramonium | reverse complement strand
ACACACACATAATAATGTTATAACTTAAAAGAGAACGACACCCCAAAAGCTAGTTATTAAAATGAAAGAGTCCAAGATTAGAATTAGCCCACATAAGCACTTTGCAGTATTAACTTTTTCCTTCGGGACATAACAAATAAGAATGAAAAAAGACTCACGTTGGTGGTTAATGAGATGAATAGTCTTGTTACATGGAGGTGAGCAATCCTCCCCTCATTAGCTAGTTTTTAGGATTTGAGTTAGGCTCAGATCTATTTCTTTATGAGCTGCATTTGTTATAGCGTAAATCGGCTCAAATCAAACCATGAATATCCCTTTTTTGAGGAAGAAGTCAAAAGGTATTCAATATCAATTATAATCATATATAAATAATAAAATTTTTCATAAAAATGAATTCGAATGAATCTCTCGGATCTATCTGACTCCGCCCCTACTTTTAAGGAGTGTAAAAAGAGAGAGAGAAAAAAATGATACCCGGAGTCATGAAGATAATTCCATTTCCAATACTCTGAATTGTCGATCCATGTAATTGAAAGCTCTGTTGCGCCAATCCACACACTCTGATTAATTAATCAACATTCAGTACTTGTTAGAGAGATAACTTTCAAAAATCAAATATTAATCACAAGTTTTAATTAGTAATTAATGAAAATTAAGAATAAATACTTACCATCTTTCTTTTAATTATTATTATTATAGCTATGAAATAATAAGTACATTATACATATCAATTAGTACTTGTTAGAGATGATAACTTTCAAAAATCAAATATTAATCACAAGTTTTAATTAGTAATTAATGAAAATTAAGAATAAATACTTACCATCTTTCTTTAATTATTATTATAGCTATGAAATAATAAGTACATTATACATATCAATTCATCATGATATATATATATATAGTTGTAGGAGATTGGTTGTTGGAGTACTCCATGATCAATTCCTTGAAGTTTCATTTGATACATGAGGAGGGCGGCTATTCATAATTTTGACCTTATAATAAGATTCTTCGTCCGTTCGCTTTACTTATATTTTTTAATGTTTTGTCTTTAGCTAGTTATTTGCTTTTCTAATCATTTCTCAAAATCTAAAACTAAACATAATTTAAAAATACCCATGTTTATAATTAATTTCACAATTAAATTATCAATTTTTTAAAAAAATATGTAAAATTTAAATTGAACAAATAAAATAATAAAAAATGATATTTTTGCATCGACCACTAGTACCTTTAAATAATAATTAGACCGATTGATTTTAGTAGTTGGGGTCAATAAGGAGAAAACCGTAGGCTGCCAACGCGTTTCCCGATTATATGAGTAATTAAAGAGGGTGGGGTTAATTTATATATATATATATATATATATATATTGTGTGTAGATGGAATTAGGGCAGTTAATTGATTGGTTCGATTTGATGCTATTAATTATTAATTTGTAAATTTAAATTAGTAATCAAAATTAATAAAATATTGACTATTGACTATTGATTTATTGATTACAAATTATTAATGTTGATTATTCAATTCAACTCGATATGGACTGAACACTATTTTTCAATATAATTGATACAGAATTCAAGGTTTTGTTTGGCTCATAATAAACTACACCAATTTGCTTGAATTAATGGTCCAAATTGATTTTTTGATATATGTGCATAGATGTATGGGTGTAGTAGTTAAATGTTAGCTAAATAGCATTACCTGCATTAAATACATTTTATTAGGCGACAAATTAGCGGTTTAAATCCCTAATTTAAATTGTAAATAGGAATTAAACTCGTAATTTTTACTTTTGAAAAAAAAAAGTTGCATGCAACACCACAAAAGTAATATACATGAAGAAAATTGGCAAAACTATAATGATATATGTATTAGTTGATGCATACTCGTTATAAGTAACTTGATTCAAAATATACATTGTTTATGTTTTGCAACCGTATTATGGCACTATATCATATATATATAAATATATACTTGCAGCACACGCTACACACATATATGTAGATATGATATAGGAACATATATTTGTTCAGAATGTATACTATCATAAGTTAGCAACATGAATACATCCAATCAACAATACAATCATTTAAAGAGTTTGAAAATGTATATACAAGTCTATACATAAATATGTTTAATTTGCTTTGCTTATAGTATATCCGCATTCTGTATACAAATAATTAGTTCTATATATCCTTCCCCTTTCCAAGCAAATAACATTGATATTGCCTATTTTGATACGTATATACTACCGAACTTTCTACACCCAGCACAAGTTTTCTATCGAACTTGTGCCCTAAGGCATAATAAATTCCATGTTATTGAACTTATACCCAAGACATTAAAAGTTCATGCAATTGAACTTCGGCCCTAAGGCACAAGTTCATGCTACCGAGCTTCAGTTCTTGCATGTTCATGCTAGTGAACTTATCCAAGGCAAGAATTTGCTCGAAATGGTGTGAGGCTTGAGAAAATATACAAATGGGTTTATCAAATTTTTCATAACCAAATGGTGAAATGCATGGTAGGAACACCTTTAGTGTGCAACTTTCACGCCTGGGTGTGGCCAAACGGTTACACTTCGTAATGAGATATAGATGGCCTATTCACATGTTGGTTAAGAGTTTTAGAATGCCATAGAAAAGCCCGGGAAAGATCGGACAAGCGCCAAGTCGGCGTGTTGAAGGCAAAATGCGACTTATAATCGCATTCTAGGAATGCGACTTCCTATAAAACGCATTCCAGAAATGCGACTTATAAAACGCATTCCGTGAATGCGACTTATAGGTCCCACTTATATAAGCCCCCACTTCGGTTTTGGAAGTTACATTTCATATAATTTCCAAGAAGGCCTGAGGGAAAACAAAGGGAGACGAGGTTTCTTGATACTTCCTTCCGATTACGCTCAAACGTAGTCCAAACCTCGACTAATCTCATATACCGAGGTATTTAGCAAAGAAGAGTATCTAATGGTTTAGCTTCGTGAAATTCGGCCGGCCAATCGTCGTGCTACCGAGCCAAGGTAAGTGGAATTGCTCCAAATTAGTGGCAATATACTCCTAGCCCTAAAGAGTATTTCTTCCGAACTTTCTCGAGAAATAACGAAGCTTTCGATCGTTTCCCGATAAGCCAAAGTTTGGGCTATATATATTGAAAGTGAGATTTTCTTCCATAAATTAGTGTATTTAGTTCTAGACTGAATATATAGATATATATATATATATATATATATGAATGCAAATGGGAGAAGAAGCCAAGTGATCACCGAGCTCCGCCCGTTAGTCGAAAATTGCGAAGGTATGTAAAGCCAATTCCCTGGCAAGTTAGTAATCAAGGGCGCAGATAGCGTGTTAGTAGGTGGAAGAAAGAATTCAGAATTCAAGAATTGAGTCTCGTATGAGTTTAGCAAGCGTGTTTTTGAATTTAGCAAGTATGCTTATAATATTATGAGATATGTTCGGAATAAAATAGCTAACATTTATAGTCGATAATATCCATACAGATAGTCGACTGGGCGATGATATCTCGTATACAATAATATAGCCAGATGCCGATAATATCCTACATGCAGATAAAATCAAGATAGAACCGCATAACATGAAAGAGTTTAGAATGAGAAATCACTACATAGTATTTTTCAGCTCAAAACATGCTTGCTATATGATTATTGATTGTTGAAGCTTGTTTGTAAGGTGAGGGCACCCTTTGAGCGTCCCCGCCCGGGTTGGTAATCGTGGTCGGACCAGAATCGTGAGGGTGGGGGACACGTCACTCCAAGGAGTGGCATGCCATCTCGCAAACAGGACGAAGATGGGATGAAGCATTCCCCATAATGTCGATCAAAGATAGCAAAGATAGCTTTACTATGTTGTGCGCTTGCGCCAGGAATGTAGACATGATAATGCTGCATACGCTATGGGCTTATAGTATATAGTTCCTCCCACTGCATACGCTTATTTATATCGTGAGGTACAGCCCGAAAGCTGGATCTTGTGGGCTTTAGGAGGTGCTCGTAGATAGTAGACGAAAGTAAGGACTTATTTGGATGGTTTTGACCCTAGTAGGGGTATATAGATTTGTTGGTTATTAAATTTCCGCCAGGAGGGCTGGTATTGGTTCCGCTTGTTATATATATATATATATGCTACTTATATTAGCCAATGCACGCCAGGTCGCAACGTCGACAGGTATGCTCCGCCTTACTCTCGAAGACAAAAGCCCGATTCCGCATTCCCACGCCCTCGCATAGCCCATATTTCCTACTATTCGGTAGCTTCTAGTTATGTTGTTTATATTCGGGTGTTCAGCTGTTTTGCACATTGCACATGGTAACACGCCTGCTTATGGCGCTCAGACATTTGGCTCGTGTACTCATAGACGAAGAGCCGATCCCGTGATTCCAGCCAAATTTCATAGGAGTCATCAGATCCCGTCATCCGGAGCTTGATATTCGTAGGTGTAGTCCATTTTCTTTTGCTGTATAGTAATGTAGGTTCGCGGCCCCGTTCCGACCATCTTACGCATTATGTGAGGCTTGCGCATTGTGTATATATATCTCCTTGTGGTTAGTTGCCTGGCCGTGGGGCCGTGCGTATGTTTAGTCAAGTTAGTGTTGTTGATTGTGTTGGCCGTGTGGGGCCGTATTCGCATAGTAGTGGTGACCTTGCCGGTCACGTAGATATTCGCATTCATTATATTGAGCAGATAACTAGACACATGGTGGCCTTGCTCTGCATGTGCATAGGTTTCCTAAATGAGTGAAATTCTGGTTACCGATGTTACAAGATAGGTGGCTATATAGGCCTGGCCAATGAGGTCAGATACAGCAAGTATATAGCCTCGTTGATTCCTTGAATCTCAGTGAGCTGCAGCTGTACTCCAGATGTGCTTAGGCTCGGAGTCTAGCGCTTCAGACCTAATAGGGCACTGTGTGTCACCATACCCCTACATGGGTGTACAAAACGGATCGTTAAATATATTTATACTAAAGGTGCTCTACTATTCATGAGCCTTCAAGCATTATTTAAATTTCCAATACATGCTATAATTCTTCAAAGCACCTTCAATGTTATTTTATTATTCTAAGAATCCAAAGTTATCTTTTGCAATCGATATGACTATTAAGGGATAACTTTTTTATTAATTTTGAAGCTCATGCTTAGTAAGACACATTCATCTTTTATTGATTTTGAAGGTACATGACTAGTAAGATACCTTCATGATATTCATATGATAGCTCATCACAAAGGTGTTAGCATAAGCATATCCGATCGAGCCCGGAATATTAGAAGCTTTGATGATTTGGGTTGAGTTGCACAGATTTGTTCATGCATGTGAAAAGTAACTTCCTATTCAAATTTTCGAACAAGCAACTTGATGGATTGATGTGGCAGCCTCTCTATACAACATCAAGAACGTAAATTCAACGTTCTCATGCAATGTTTGAAAGATGCCAAGCCTGAGATGTACAATTACCTAATGCAAAATCGACTAGAAAAGTGGACGGTTCATCGTGATGACGGGAGAAGATGAAACATCTTAACAACTAATCTTTCTAAATCATTCAATGAGTTTTTGAATAAATCTCGAGGTCTTCCAACTAATCTAATGATTAAGCTTACATTGGCCAAATTGTTGAAAGATTTGAATCCAGAAGCAAGATGCACAAGAGCTCATTAATAAAAAATAAAAGAGTTGTGGCCCCCGTGGTTGCAAAAAAAAATTGAAGTATGAATTAAAGTCCAAAAATCACAAGGTGACAAATATACCAGGGAAACGAGTTTTATTCGAGGTTGAAACATATCATCACGAGGGTCATGGAGGCAGTAGGCAAACATATTATTAAATTTAGTGCAAATACATATGAAAAGTGGCAAGCGTACTACGTGCCATGTTCACATGTGTTAAAATTTACTCGGTAAATGAATATGGTTGCTTATGATTTGGTGTAAGTAAATACTAAAGCACGGTGAAATATTTTGACATATCGAGTGGCGTTTCAACCACTTGACGTTGAGGCATACTTGGTCGGACGCCTCCTTTTTTAAAATGATTTGCAATGAGTCATTTATCTGGAAGACTAAAGCTAGAAGAACTACACGCATTCTAAACGAGATGGACATTGACCGTACAAGATACTCAAAACTTATGGAATTTGGCAGATTAAAGAGGCAAGTATGACAAACGAGTTATCCAAACCAAGAACGTGCAAAAACAATTACATAAATTACCAGTTAAAAATGTGTTTTTATTTGTATGTTGTATTGTGTATTTTCTGTTATTTTTAACAATTGTATCGATTGTTATTTATGAATGAACTTGACTTATTTTAATTATATTATTTTATTATAAATAATTTTATTTAATTGAAATTAAATTAAAATATTTTATTTTTTTTGCAACAACTTATAACATATTTAATACGAACATTTCAAGAAACTTAAGAAATATTGATCACCATTTTTCGTATAATTTAAAACTCATATTAGTAAGAGCGTCTTGATAAATTGACTGAAGGTGCCTTAATAGACATGATCCTTCAAAATTAAGGCCAAAGTGCCGTAAGCGTGTTTCTACATGAGCTTCAAAATCAATAAAAGTTGTCCTCACATCAACACGTAAAAGATAATTTTTTCGATTCCCAAAGAATTAAAATAATACCGAAGGTGCTTCGTAAGGTATGATCCTTTCTGAAATCTAAAATGTTAACTCAAAGCTCATGGATAAAGAGAGCACCTCTTGCAAATATATTTAACGTCCATTTGTTTTTAATTTGACGTGAAAGTTGCACTCCAAAGGTGCCCACTACCCTATACTTTTCACTATTTTGGTTATGAAAATCCGACAAACCGATTATTGTATTTTTTTTCAAAACCCAGCACTATTTTGAGCAAATTTCTCTAAGTTTATGCTCTTAATCTATAGTCCCAAGGCACAAGTTTATGCTACTTCTCGTATGTCTTGATACATAACCCGTGTGAATTCATGACTTAAGGCATAACTTGAGCAAAAACTTATGTCTTGCAAATTTTATTCTTGCCTTGTAATTTTTTTAGGTCAAGGCGCATTTTATCACTTTTTTGTCATCACTTAATATGCCGAAGGCAATTAAAAATCACAAATTTAAAAATAAAAATAAAAAAATACATCAAAAATAATAGCATTTGTGCGAATGATCCAACAAAAATTGTGTTGAGAAGGAAGTAAAATTCAAAAATTAAAAAGGAAAAAAAGAAGAAGGAAACATGTGCAAGCATATAATAAAATATGTTTATTCAAATATTACAATAATATCATAATTATTTACAAACACACATAAAGTGGAAATATAAAAGCGAAAAATTTATATTAGGAAGACAGGGCAGGCAGCACAGGGAACATACAATATATACATTATTAATATATAAATTTTTGACATCATCAAATCATTTTTATCTGTGATAATAATTGATCTAACGATGTAAAAAATTTATATCGATAATATATATAATTTAAACTTGTAATATTTAAATGACTTTTCTTTTCCCTTTTTGTGCTACCATAGGGCACATCTATTAATGCCAAAAGCACTTATACATGGGGCAGTGCAACCATACATATGACAAGTTGAAGAAGTCTCACATCGAATTGTAGTACAATCAAATTGTTGTAATTTCCTTAACATCATTTTTCTCTCATAATGGTACCTCCCCCATGGCACCATCAACTTGCATATGCTAAAATTAACATCAATATAAAATAAATTAAATTTGGATACAAAAAAAAAATATATGTTTGTAACGGAATATTTATGGACGGAACAAATCGAACACGATGATTATAACGGATTTGTGACCTAAGCTATGATTTTTTTGCCGTTAGGGCAAGTCGATGACAATTTTATATTCATTACCGAAAAAATTGTCGTTGTACTTTCGATAGTGATTAGTATCGAACAATATTATTTAGAAAAACATTCAGGTGTTTGGTAAGTGAGATATTTTCAACTTTTCTATGTTTGGTTGGTCAAAATTTTTGTAAAATATTTTCTCTAGAAAACAAGTTCTTTAAAATTTAGGAAAATGACTTCCCATTGGGATACAAACGATGTTTTTAATTTTTCCATCCTCATAGCCCCTCCCACCACCCTAACACCCTGATCCTGCTCCCACCTCTCCAAATAATATTTGTATCTAGATTATATACAAATGTCTTTAGGATAATTTTACTTACGTACCGTATGTACACAAGAAAATAAGTAAGCAACCGACTTATTCTTTTGAAAAACACTTTCTCCAAAAAATATTTTTCTTAAAATATATTTTTCTTTTCACAGACGTAACATATCTCTTAAATAACGATTATTAGAGAGAGAGAAGGAGAGAGATTTACATGATGCAAAGACCAAAAGGACAGTCAAGAAGGCAACCCTAATTGAAAATGAAGATTTCTCCATCTATTTCTTTTTTTTTTTTCTGATAAACTTTAGATAAGGATTGTGGCATTGGGATGAATATACATGGTGACTATTTATAATACAAGTGATTAATTTTTGAAAATTTTAAATATTTAATTAAAATATATTTTAAAATCTAAACACCTTATAACTAAACCAGGGTTAGATTGAATCATGATATTCTAAACTATATTAATTCCTTTGATTAGATCAACCAGTAATTTGATATTAAAAGGATTATCAGATATAATTAAAAAAAAAAGTACTTTTTATTATGGTTAATCGAATTAATTAATTTTAATTGTAGAATAATCAAATAAGGAAAAAAAATAAAGTGATAACTCATAATTAGATTAAATGTTTATTTAAAATTCTTATATTTTATGATCTTAAAGCAAGTGTTGGAATAAATTTGATAATACTAATTACTTTATTGGCCAGGTTAGATTGAAATATAAATATTATTAATAATTTATTAAAAATATTTTTTCTATCACTTTTTATTTCAATCATAATTTAATTTCCAATTTCATATAACTGACTATCTCAAATGTTTTTTTTGTTTTTTTAATTGTTTGTTTGTGTTTGTTTTTGGTTTTTTAATTTTATAATTTTAAAACTTATTAAATTTTTATTTTATTCCTAGTAAAATAATTTATAATCCATATAAATATATCTAATTTATTTTACGTACAAATTTCAAAAATCTTAATTTCCATTCATAAACTCTATACGTGATCAAAAATTTAAATATTTTCACATAAATTAAAATATAGAGATATTTTTCTGTACATATATATTACAAAAGAATATTATACCCTTATCTCATCCTCTATGGTCTCCTTAACTTAAGGGTCTTCTTAAGATAGAGAATTGACTTTTGAATATTATTGTGCTTCTTTAATTAAGATATTATTATGCTTTTGATTCAATCATAACAAGAGAATTGATTTTGTAGGTTACTTATTTTTTTTTAAAAAATAATTATTTTACATATTTTATAAGATATTTTTTATTTTTAATGTTTTATTTTTTTATATAATTTCACTTTTGTTTTTGATTTTTTTAACTATTTTCTTTTATTTAATTTTATAAATAGTCAAGAGATTTCATTTTCCGATACCTAATAAGTCTACATACTTTTATAATTTTTTAGAAAAGGCTAGACTTTCTAAGTTTTTAAGGCCTTTATTATTATTATTATTATTATTATTATTATTATTATTATTATGTAATAAAAAAAAGTAGACTTCTAAGTTTTAAGTCTGTTAATACTATCTAATTAATTAAGTATTTATTAAAATTATCATAACTTTCTCTAGCTTTAGTGAAATATTATTTATTTGTTAAACTTATCATGGTTAGATATAACCTTGGCAATTTATCATGGTTAGATCTAACTAATTTGTTTTTTAAATGTTTATTAGTAGTATTTTGTTTGTTTAAAAATTTTGTTTTTAGTTTTAGATGTTTGATCTAACCCTGCTAAAGTTTACCGTTAACTTTGTTAAATGCATAACGTTTCCTTTAGTTTTAGGTAGTGTTCAATTTATTTTCATAAACATTAATGAGCATTTTGTTTGAACTTAACAAAGGTTTTAATTTTAATTATTTAGATTTTAGTCATTGTGTTTTTTATTTGCTCGTAATTTCACCAAGTATGGAACTGTTCGTATCTTGTGCCATTAAGGCATTTTGTTTCCATTAAGATCTTTACATTTTGAATAGATTTTATCATTAAAATCTTGAACAAAGTCATAATATCACAGAGTATTTTATAGATAATTTCCACCGCCACTCTATCCACAATCACTTCGCCGCCACGAACACTTCTGCCATCACAACCACCACCACCACCATTGTCAATCATCATTATCATTGTTAACCAATAACCACCTCTCGTCATCACAACCCCACTGAAATCATCATTAATGGCCAACCGCAAGGCTAATGACTATCATACTACCACCTCCCTATTTATAATTATATGCAACGCCATCAGTACCCATCGTTTCAACGCTCCTCCTCCTCCACCACTATCAGCCACTACCACCACTACAACTAATATCTACTACCAACCACTTCCACCATCATAACTACCACTCGCCACCAACTACCACCAAAACACGTCAACCACCACATATTTTTTCAGCTACTACTGGGCCACCGGGCTGCCGCGCCACCTCCACTTCCACTATCAATCATCACCACCATTGCTAGCCAATCCTACTACCAACCACCTCCACCATCACTACTAGTAGTACCAATTCAACTACCACTAGCATCTTCAACTACCATCACACGCAACCACTATTATCAACCAATTCCCACCATTACAATGCACTACTACCACTATCAAATGTTACCTACATCAACCATCCCGCCATCATAACTATCACCACCACTATTACAAATCTTCTTCACCATCACTAGCGAATATAAATGTTTCATCTTTTTTAATTGAATAATGATTTCATTTTATTAAATTTGTCTTTTTTAATATTTTATTACTTTTTATTTGGATTTAATATTTATTATATTTATTAGAAAAATAAATTTTTGCACATTTAGATATTGAAAAATAAACCGCCTTTAATCATTCAATGTTCGGGACTCAGAGTATTAATATTTTAATCATTCGTATACGCATTCGTATTCAAACATCATAATCTTAATGAAAACAAATGAGACCTAAGTCCTCGCTTTTGTTTTTAGGTCTGAATCTTAATCACTTAGATCTTAACCATTAAGTGTGCTTGTTTTTATAATCTTACATCCACTTAATTGGTCTAAATAAATTATCTGAGTGACTAAGATCTATAGAAAAGTTTTAATATAGTTAAGATGTCTATTCAAAAGTTTCTACAAAGATCTACATGTAGCTCGCATACTAGCGCCTATCCATTATCACTGCTAACCGTGGTCGTCCGCTATTATCAACTATCATCCACTACCTACAACCACTACCCTCACCCTCAACCACCACTATCAAAAATCACCACAACAATATTACCACCATCAATCATCAACGCCACCACCATTTCAACCCACCAATTACATAATCACCACAACCAATACCATCATTATATATGTCAATAACCACCATCATCATTCACCACCACCATTAGCTATCACTATCGTCTAACACAATAATTGGCTTGTCACCGTCAACAATCACAATCAATAGATTTGTAATTACTATTTTCAAACACCATCACAACTAGTGTAATCCAAGCGTAACCACTACCATTACTCAACACAATTTTGACCTCCACCCACAACCACCATCACTAGCCACATCTTCAACCATCATACGTATTTTAAAAATATTTTATTAATATAATTAAATTAATTTAGAGTCTATTTAATTTATATTTATTAATTCTTAAATAAAATATTTTTTAAACAAATACTAATTTTATATATCATAAGTTCAATGATGCACAAAAGTAATAATTAGAAATTTAAAATTTTAATATTTAAATATGCATTTAGATTCAAACGCTCCTAGCCCTACCCTTGTATATAAGAAACCACTTCATTATATATATATATATATATATATATATATATATATATCAAAAGATTAAATAATATTCAAGTCCTCAAACATCCATGTTTAAAGAGTTGACATTTTTTATTGTGATTTTGATTCTTTGATCCAAAGATATAATCAGAGAAATAACTAGAATTTTGAATTTGTAAATTTTAAAATAAATAGTTTTTAATTATTTAAATTTCTCAAATTATTAAGGTTATTTATATATATTAAAAATGTTATATGATTTTATCATTAAAAAATATAAAATTAAGATTAAAATTATTAAATTCTATCGAATCCGCAAATAAATTTATTATTTTCGTCTAAGTCGTCCAAATTATAAACAAAGTTTGACTCCCTCTATATGTTTAAGTCTTTTAGTACTATATATAATTCTTTTGTTTAGATTATTGTAACTATATTTAGCTTTTGTGTACACTCTAATATTATTTGTTGTTTAATTGTTATCATGGCTATATCTAAACCCTGGGTGAATTTTCATGGTTGGGTCTTGGGGTATTTCGATTTGGGTAAAATCAAATTAAATTTAATTGAAAAATTAAAAACTGCAAATTTGAGTGATAAAAAGTTAAAAACTAAAAAAATTAAAAAAATTAATAATATTTTATTTAATTTTGATTTTAATTCTTGTTTAAAATAACCAAATCAAACCGAACCGATAAATTATATATATACTTTTATAATTATGATAACATAATATATTATTTTTTATTACTATTAGATACATCAAAATTTTATTTATAAATAAAATACTACAAGTACAACCAAAAGAGAAATAAGAAGTTCTATACCCGAGTCCAAGCCTCAATAAAATAATAAATAATGTTTCAAAGATTCATGGTCATTGTTGACCTACTACTTTTTCTAAAACCTAAAAAATAGCTAGAAAGGTGTCATTTGTTCTTTGATTCACGATGGTGCAATGGTGCGACGGTGTTTCTCAGATGAGAAGTCTAATGAGGAAGATAATTATTTTGCCTCCATGGATTTGTTTATTTTTATGTTGGAAAGTTGAGTTGATGAAGCAGAGTTCATGTTTTGCAATTAAGTAACAAAATTAATCAATATATTTCATTCAAGGTTACTATTTAAAAAAAATAATTTACTTAATTTAATTCTTTAAAGTTGTGCTAGATGCATAAAATTTTTGAGTTGCTGTCTTTATATTTAAAGCGTTAAAGCAACCCAACCACAAGAAGTATTGTGTTATGTCTAATGTTGGTGTTGTTTGCCGACTTCATGCAATGCACAAGTAACATTTGGTCCATATACATGTCCGATTATGGTTATTCTTTCATCTATTCGTAGTTTCTTCATTGATCGTATAGTCTTATTATTCATTTATTTTATTTTTTTATTTTCGCCTACGATGAATAATCAACTAAATCGAATCAAATCGAAAACCAAACAGATAAATATATATTTTGGATTAGTTTGATTTGGTTTTAATAATTTTAAAACTTCATTAATTTGATTTGGATTTTAATTTTTGACCATAATTGATTCAAACCGATCCCCTACCCCGCACCATCGAGCCTTTTAAAAAAATCATGTTTTTTTTTTAACTTGCAATGTTTTATTTTATTTTATTTTATTTTTAATTTTGAATTACTTCTCATTCAATCATATATTACTTTGAAAATTACCAAGATTTTTTAAAAATACGTAAGAATTGAGTTACTAATATTATAATACATAGTCATTAGAGGCTAAATAAATGACATCGTCGATTTTTTAGTTCATTAGCTCAATTTACTAAGTGTTCATTTGAAGAAGGAAAAAAAGACAAAGATGTCATAAAAATACAAAAATTTATTACATTGCTTCAAATTATAAAAATATCTTTTAAAATTTTATTTTATTAATAAATTAATAAAATAGCCGATAGAGTTATTGTTGATTCTTTTTTATTTTAATTTTAAATTTTGGAAATAATAGTAAATGCTATCCTACTTCAATTAAAACATTAAGAAGTATAAATATTTTCTATTTTATTAAGAATTTTTTACTATTATTTAAAATGAAGATTAGTGATGAGGTTAAAAGATTATTTCTCATTATTTTATTAGTGTAAAATATTTTAAAATGAAAAAATAAAAAAATTAAAAAAATTAAAAAAATTAAAAAAATTAAAAAAATTAAAAAAATTAAAAAAATTAATATGTTTATTGAGAAAAAGGACATTTTGACTCATAATAATAAGAATAATTTTGGATCAAATTATTAATAAAGGGGTATTTTGACTACAATATTAACAAATGTATTTTATACTAAACTAAAACGGGAGAAATTTTTGTTCAATTTCACATAGTTTAAAGATATTTTAACTCTTTTATTTATACATTAAAACTTGAATCTAACTTTGATTTTTTATCATATAATATTATTTTGTTAAATTGTAGATATTTAATTTAGTCCTTATTCGAAAAAAACTAACTCTAATAAATTATAGATGTTTAATTTAGCCTTCAATTTTTTATATTTCTAAGTTTATCAAAAATTGAGATGGAGAAATCTTGCCTTACAAATTACAAATGAAGTTGGTGTTTGTATATATCATGTAAGTGATGTTTCATTGTAAGTTTGTATTGCTATTGATTTTATCTTTTTTTTTTTTTTTAAAAATTTTTAAAAAAAAGTTAATTGAGATCAATTTGTGAAATTAGTAATGACAAGTTTTTGAGTAATTATTTGGTACTTTATATATATAAAAATAGAAGTATTTAGTATTATATCTAATGAGGATATTATAAATATGTTTTAAAAGCAAAAAATTGTTATGGAGAGGTGTAGTATATTATACTTGACTTTGGTATTTTTACATAATTTTGATGGTTGATACCCATTGTATTTTGTTGTTAGTTTAAATACAATATTTATTTTGATTATTATTTAAATTTTATTATATTATATCGTTAAATTCATCGTTACGTACTGATTAAAAATTTCATTTTGTGTAATAACTGATTTACCGTGATTGTGTCGTTATCTTATTTATCTTTGTGAAAGAAAAAAGCCGCCCCGCCACAGCAGACGGGTTGCTTCCTCTGTCGTCGCCGGTACTTATTATTTAATAATTTTATTTTATACTTTACCATATCATTTTATATTATTATTGTGTGACACTATTTAACGATAAAAACAATACGATCTATCCAAATATTATATTCATTAAAATAATACAGTATGATACAATACAACATAATGCGATATAATACACTATGAAATAATATGCAACTAGGGGTGTGTATTGATCGGTTCGGTTAAATTTTGAAGGTTATCGGTTTAACTTATCAGTTATCGGTTTATAGACATGCTAAACTGTTAAATATCCGTTAAGATATCGATTAATCAGTCATTAATCGTTATCAATTCGGTTATCGGATTAACCGTTAAAATTTCACATAAATTTTTTTGTAAATCATAAATACGTTTAGCTAGAAAAAAATGAATGAAAAGAGAAAGAGCATGTAGAATTAACTCAATTAAAGCAATCAATCATAAAATTTGAATAACATCACCTTCACTTGTAATTGACATGCAATTCTTCTTCTTGCTAGAATATTTTATATATTAAAGGTTAAAATTATAGATTAATAAATTATTATCGAATTATTGATTCAACCATTAAAAAAATTGATCAAATCGATAAACAAATCAATAACTAAAAACAATAAATCTATAATCAACCGTTAAATCAATAACCCGAATTATTAATGCAATAACCCGAATTATCTATTTGAATCATTGCAAAAAGCTTGAACTATAGCCTTTTTTTCCCATGAACAAGAAATCCAACTTTTAAGCTCTCAGTCTCTCTTCTCCTCCAGAAAAACCCTAGTTCTTTTTTTTTTTAAAAAAAAAAAATCTCTGTTCTATGCTATCTTCTCACAGATCTGAACCCTAATGAATCCCTTCTCACAGATCTGAACCCTAAACCCTTACAACAGCTGACAATGGAAGCAGCAGCCACTATGGTGAGCTCTGCCGGTGGTCTACTGGCTATGCTGAATGAAACTCACCCACAGTTGAAACTCCACGCGCTCACCAATCTCAATGCCTTTGTTGATTACTTCTGGCCGGAGATTTCGACATCAGTCACTCTCATGTAAGCTTGGATTGAATTATTGTTATTTGTATAATACTAGTATTTCCTTCTGTTTTAGTGCAATTGAATTGTGTAAACATTAGCAGAATGTAAAACTGTTAACATTGTTGAACAATTTATTAGTGTATGATTGTTGTATAATTTTTGAACAATTCGTGTTATTTGTATACTAGTATTTCCTCTAAATGTTGTAGTTTGTTGTAATGATTTCAAGAGATAAATGGAAACCACTCAACATTAAGAAAATGCTGTGACTAGAACTACACACTAGTAGTATGTTCTTTCCTCCAAAGACAGTAATCGAGGTTATAACTGTATAGTCTATTTCCACACAAATATGTGGCAAACTTGGTAGAGTTTTCGAAGATAGTGGTCTTTTTCTTTTTCGTTTTTTTAGAAGACCATGATTGTGTCCCTTTTGGCGATCAAAGGGACAAAAAGAAAGAATATAAAAGACCGAAACTTTGGGGGCAATGTTGGAGGGAAGTAGAAAAGCTGTGGCATTTACCCTTTTGTTGTTGACAATTACAAAAACATACCCAAGGTAATCCCACGAGTAAGGTCAAAGGAGGGTGTTGTGTTAGTGTAATCCTAGGAGTGGGGTCAGAGGAGGATGTTGTGTATGCAGAGGCTGTTTTCGATTGACGACTGGTCTTCTTTTTTTAAGTGAAGAGGGCCAAAGTTGGAGGAAGCCTTTACCCTTTTATTGTTGACAATTACAACAACACTATACCCAATGTAATTCCACAAATGGGGTTTGAGGAGGGTGTTGTGTATGCAGCCTACACCAAGTATGGTGCCAGTATCATAAACATACTGCATGCTACACCGAAGTGCAAAAAAATATAAACATATGTATTTAAGCCTATGTACTAGTAAGCCTATGTACTAGTTTGGCTTTCCATTCATAACATATTTGGTTTCTCACCCACCAAATAACCCACAAAATGTACTCTGGTTAATCGAAAGCCGTACTAGATTTTGAAAAAGTCAACATGGACAAAATTTTATGAAAGAAGTATTATTCATAATAAAGCATCTTGGGATGGGGTGATGCTTTATGAATCTTCAGAAATATATTTGATTCTGGAAGGTTGTAGAAAATAATGCCTGAGGTGGAGAGTTTAAGATCCGACTGAAGATTTGTAGTGCTTGAAACTTAATGGTTGGTGGGCACTACAATGCGTGCAGTTGATATGGGTTAAGACTTGAGGGTAAGGACAAGGAAGAGTTGACGGTGCAATGGCATCAATCCATGATTTGTGAAAAAGATCATGTGTTCATAAGTGTATTAGAAAGTAAAGACTTGTTCATTCTAAGTGCTGGTTCTGTGTGTAACGGCAATGGTACCAGCATTTTACTTTTGAGGAGAAAATTTTGTTCTTCGAAGAGCTTCATGTGGTCATGTAGAATACAAGGGGTCCAAATATTCTGATGATGCTATTGTCCAGGCCATGGTAGTTATTAGGAGGATTTCATGAGCATACATTTTGTGCCTCATGGATCCCTTGTCTCCCAGATGTTTGGCATAATTTTGTTTCCTTTCCCAAATATCTGTCATCAGATTTTGTCATGTTTCACTGTAACTACCAGTAAATATATCAGTTAACCTTCTACTATGGCCCTTTTGTCTTATCGTAGATGGTTTGGAACTGATTCCTATTGGTCCATAGGTATTCATTTTTGTGTCACTGGTGTTATCTATTCTGTTTTTTTTTTGGCAGCTTCTCCATTTAAGTAAGGGTGTTAGTGTGTTGACCTAAATTAAATATACATATTCTCCCCTGATTCACTATTTAAGTGATTCAAAGTTCTCATCATGTTTGTTATTTTTATCTGTCAAAGCAAGCTCACATAAATTTTGATTGAGCTGATCAAAAGCTTAATTGATAGCTTGGGATTCGCTATATATTTATGGCACCAATTTTTTTTCCTTTGAGAACCAAGAAATTCCTGAGGGTCAGTGGCACACGGTTTGAAACTCAGTGGATTATAGGCCCGCACCTCTACCCTTCTCCACTTAAATACCATGCTTCTCTTTGCAACAGGGTATGAACTTGTTACTTGTGCCTAACCCCAGACATTAAGCTTTGTGCTTTTACAACTAGACCAGAGCCTTGGGAGCTTATGACACCAAATATCTTGTTTGAGTAAAGATCAATTAACTCATGGACACTGAAAAATTGATCAAGCTCAAGCTTTGACTATGTATTAATCGATCTAGGTTAAGGGTTCAAGTTAAGAAAATGTATTGCTGGTTTTTTTACTCTTGTTTGCTGAAGTGTCTAGGATGTCGCACATAGGTTGTGTCTTATCCAAATTCAGATGCTTTACTTTTCCTGTTGTACTCGTGATCTATAATTTAGGATTAAGGGTTGATTGATTGCATATTCCTTTTGTGTTTTATGATCTTCATTTTTTAACCCAAAAAAAAATTGTTTGCAGAGAAAGCTTGTACGAGGATGAAGAGTTTGACCAAAGACAACTAGCAGCATTAGTTGCTTCGAAGGTCCCTTTTTAATTTTTTTTGGTTTAGCATCGATTCCTCCCTACTATATCCAAAAGAAAGGAGGTTAATTATTCTGCAGAGCAGATTAGAAAGCAAAAATCTCTAGCCTTAGTACATTTACTAGATAATTGTTAGTGCAAAAGAAAATTGAGAGAGGGGTATCATAGAAAGAAATGATTTTGTTTCATAAAATGAACATTTTCTCTTTGATCCCCACCATGCTCTTTTCTCTTCAGGTTTTCTATCATTTGGGCGAACATAATGACTCATTATCCTATGCCCTTGGAGCTGGCCCTCTTTTTGATGTTAATGAGGACTCTGACTATGTTCATACTGTTCTTGGTAAATATTCAAATCCATGCACTCTCTTCCTATGAATTCTGGCTTTGTATACTCTTAGTTATTAATATTAATATATTTTGCAGCTCTTCTAGTAAGACCTTTCTTACAAACTTGAAAACATCTGCTGTTTCTGTATTGTCTAGGCCTAAATTTGTGTTATTCAATGTAGTGGTGTTAACACTAAAAACTTAATACTTGAGATTTGGGGCTTTCTTGGGGAAATATATAATAGATAAACTGAAACGCTTGATATGCATTGATTGAACTCTCCAAACGGGAAGCTTTCACTTGTTTTAGCTACCATATATTATATCACTTTAGCAGCTCTTTCGTTTTTCATTTTGTTAATACCGTTGCATTTGTTGATGTGCTTTCTGTCTTCTTTTCAGCTAAAGCACTGGATGAATATGCAAGTCATAAGACTAAGGCAGCCGAGTCAAATGATGAAGCTGCAAAGGTTGATCCTAGGTTGGAGGCTATCGTTGAGAGAATGCTTGAGAAGTATGCAAATTTTGTCTATATTATAAAAGATAATGTCTGTACACTTCAAACTATAAAAGTAGTTCTTTTGGGGTTTTCCTGCTGTTTTACAATTGCTTGCTTCATGCCTTAGGTGTATAGTGGATCGAAAGTATCAACAAGCCATTGGCATGGCGATTGAATGCAGAAGGTTGGATAAGGTTGCTGAAGCAATTGTAAGGAGTGATAATGTTGATGCAACTCTAGCATATTGCAGTAATGTCTCCCATAACTTCGTCAGTCGCAGAGTATATCGAAGTGAGGTATCAATTTTTACAATATGCACACCTTATGTTGATCCCTGAACATGTCTTCTTTTTCTCCTTCTATGTTACTCTATAATCTGATTGTTTGCTTGAGTTTACCCAGAGATGCTGCTGCCCCCTGCCCAGTGTTTTGGAAAGTGAGAAGCAGAGAAAAGCAATGAGGGCTTCGGACCGAAGCCCACACTTTTTTCAACTGAAGCACAATTTAATACAAAAATAATAAAATATTAAATTTGCATAGATAAATAACCAAGAACTCAATAGAAATAACATATTAAGCAAGTCTTTCAATTCTTAAATTAAAAAAGTAAATAATAGATACGAACTAGATACTCAATAATCCTAATAACATATTAAGCTACAATCACAAACAAAAAATAAAACAAAATGAATATCTGTATGCCACAACAAACAGGGAAAGCTAACAAAACAGTGAAAGAAGCTTGAAAACAGATAACAAAAAAAATCTACAGTAAACTAACAGAGGACTAGAGGAGAAAAAAAATTGAAAAAAGAGGAGAAGAGAGAAAAATAGAAAACAAAGGGAAAAGAAGAAGAGAAAAAAATCAAAAGAAAGAGGAGAAGAGAAGAAGAGAAAATCAAAGAGGAAGATAAGAGAAGAACTTACCCTGAAACCTAGGAATTGGAGGAGAAGAAGAGCAGCAAAGAAGATGCTTAAGTCTGTTGTGATTGTTTTAAAATTAGACCTAAAATTAACCCTTATTTCAATTAAATCTCCAAAAATCTCGCTTTTTTAGCAAAAGTGGCGCTTCACGCCTCTGCCTCGCCTCGCTTCGCTTCTTCTGCTGAAACGAGTTGTTTTATGATCTCGCCTCGCTTCAGGGAACAAAAGCGCTTGACCTGTCGCATCCCCTCGCTTCACGCTTTAAGCGCTGAAGCGGACACTTTTAATAACACTGCCTCTGCCTGTTCCCATAACCATGATTGTCTCTGGAAAATGCATAATATTCCTGTAATAGCTTATTTATAATCCTCTGGCCCATGTTAGACATCACTCTGATTAATGTCGTCCTCACATAGTACTAGCTCTCTGTCCAAAGTAGTCATTTATACCTCACCAATTCTTTCGATGCATGATTTACCTTCTTCAAGTCCCTTTGCTATATATAAGATCACCCCTCATCTAAATCTGCATGTTGTCCTTGTTTCTTTGTAGATAAAGTAAAATAATTACCTTATATTGAGGAACTACTGTTCACATTTGTATGCCAGATTGACAGAATACCAGTAATTTAATTGCTTCTCTCAACAGGTGCTTCGTCTTCTTGTTGAAGTGTATGAGGGGACACCATCTCCAAACTATTTGAGCATGTGTCAGTGGCTTATGTTTTTGGATAAACCAGAGGATGTTGCAAGAATATTGGAGAAGCTTTTACGTTCAGAAAACAAGGATGATGCATTACTGGCATTTCAAATAGCTTTTGACCTAGTCGAGAATGAACACCAAGCTTTTCTTTTGAATGTGAGAGATCGACTTTCCAGTCCAGAACTACAACCTTCAGAACCTGCTGAGCCTAATACTGCACAGACTGGAGATGCTACTGCTGCGGAGGATGTTCCAATGGCGGAGGAAAATCAGCCTTTGATTGAAACAAGAGTAGATCCAAAAGAAGCAATATATGCAGAGAGGCTGGGAAAAATCAAAGGGATTTTGTCTGGTGAAACTTCAATAAAGTTGACCTTGCAATTCCTGTACAGCCATAACAAGTAAATATGAATGCCTTTTAAAGTTCTTTCCATGTTAGTGGTTTGACACATGAATGAAAACACACATCTTTTTTTCTTTAATCTATGCATACAGGTCAGATCTCCTTATTCTCAAGACAATAAAGCAGTCTGTTGAGATGAGAAACAGTGTGTGTCACAGTGCAACAATATATGCAAATGCAATTATGCATGCCGGAACAACTGTAGATACATTCCTTAGGGAGAACCTAGTGAGTAGATTCTGAGTGTTTGACAAATAACCTTCTCCTTCACATATGGCGTATGTAGCACAACTTTGTTCTAACAGAATGTTCTGCTTAAATTATCAGGACTGGCTAAGCCGCGCAACAAATTGGGCCAAATTTAGCGCAACAGCTGGATTAGGTGTTATTCACTGTGGCCACTTGCAGCAAGGGAGATCACTTATGGCCCCTTACTTGCCGCAGGGTGGAGCCGGTGGTGGTGGTAGTCCATATTCAGAAGGTGGTGCATTGTATGCTCTTGGGTTAATTCATGCAAATCATGGGGAGGGCATCAAGCAATTTCTTCGTGATAGTCTACGAAGTACCAATGTAGAGGTACGTGTATTTATTAATTTGATCGTGGTACTTGTGTTTATTTATTTCCCAGACCCCACTTGTGGGATTACACTGGGCATGGTGGTGTTGTTGTACTTGTATTTATTAATTTGATCATGCTTCTTGGGCATCTTATATTTGTTCCACCCGTTGCTTCTTCTTTTTTCCTGTTATTTTCTTACATTGCTTCTTCTTAATGCTGCAGGTTATTCAGCATGGTGCTTGCTTAGGGCTTGGCTTGGCAGCTTTAGGAACTGCTGATGAAGACATTTATGATGACATTAAGACAGTCCTATATACTGACAGTGCCGTTGCTGGAGAAGCTGCCGGTATTGGTATGGGTTTATTAATGGTGGGAACTGCAAGTGAGAAGGCAGGTGAGATGCTTGCTTATGCTCATGAGACGCAACACGAGAAGATAATCAGGTAAAGTCGACAGCTGAATACTTGTATTATCTCTTCATCTGAGGGGTGTCTTTTGATTTTTATCTCTCAATATGAAATATCTTTGTGTGTCTTGTAGAGACTATAATATTGATTACAGTTAGGATTGAAACTGCAAAGAATAGAAAATCTGAATAATGAACTACATAAAGCATTTTGATTAAAAGTAAAACAAAGGAACTACTAACTGAAAAGATTTTTTAGATTGCATGTGTAAAAGGAAACAATTGCAATTATGGATAAAGAGCTCCGGTAGGTATTTTGAATTGATTTGACTGGATAAATTGAGGTCAAAACATTGTGAGATTATTTGAGTTATTTTGATTGAGCTAAATAATGAGTAAAATTAATATTTCTGTTGTCTTTATTGATTTTAATTGATTAAAGTAGAGCAAGAAAATTTTATCTAACCTGTATGGCTTTATGTGAGTAGGATAAACATGCCTATGTTATTCAAACATTGTGAATGATTGAACTGTTTGTATTTATATGTTAAAGATTCACATGTGCTTGACTATTTCCTTCTGCTATTTGCATGCAGGGGTTTGGCATTGGGGATAGCCCTCACAGTGTATGGAAGAGAAGAAGAAGCCGATACACTGATCGAGCAGATGACCAGGGATCAAGATCCTATATTGCGTTATGGTGGCATGTATGCTCTGGCGTTAGCGTACAGGGGAACAGCAAATAATAAGGCTATCCGTCAGTTGCTGCATTTCGCTGTGTCAGATGTTAGTGATGACGTCAGGCGGACTGCAGTCTTGGCGCTTGGATTTGTTATGTATTCTGAACCAGAGCAGGTTGGAGCTTTTCTTATGCTGGTTTATTATGTGGGTTCTCATGAATCTCGTTATGTTATTTATGGTCTCAGTTGTCAGAAGGATTACTACCTTTCACAGTTTTCTAGAAACAGAACCATGTTTGGTTCTATTTATCCATCTTCCCCCTCTCACCCTCCCCCATCCTCAACCATGTGCAGATCCCAAAACAGAAAAATGAAAGCAGAACACTTTAAGCTAAACTCCAAGTTATAAAAATGCTAGTTGTCTTAGCTGAGCTAACTCATTGGCTTGTGACCCATGTGAAGGCATTGAAGTGATAGAACAAAAAAATGATAATATATTTAATTGCGTTGAATTTGCAGATGCCTCGCATTGTCTCATTGTTATCCGAGTCTTACAATCCACACGTGCGCTATGGTGCGGCTTTGGCAGTTGGCATTTCATGTGCTGGTACTGGTCTCAGTGAGGCAATCTCATTGTTGGAGCCTTTGACATCAGATGTAGTTGATTTTGTACGTCAAGGTGCTCTCATAGCTATGGCCATGGTGATGGTCCAAATTAGTGAAGCTAGTGATTCCCGTGTTGGTGCATTTAGGTATTTTATCTATAAATTTCTGCATAAAGTCTTTTTTGTATCCTCATCTGTTTATTTGAGCTTTTTGATTTTATCTGTTCAGGCGGCAACTAGAGAAAATTATCCTTGATAAGCATGAAGATACCATGAGTAAGATGGGTGCAATCTTGGCCTCTGGAATTCTTGATGCCGGTGGAAGGAATGTGACAATAAAGCTACTTTCAAAGTCTAAACATGATAAAATTACTGCAGTTGTCGGGCTAGCTGTTTTTAGTCAGTTTTGGTATTGGTATCCCCTTATATATTTCATTAGCTTGGCATTCTCACCCACAGCTTTCATTGGGCTAAACTATGACCTAAAAGTGCCCAAATTTGATTTTGTATCGCATGCTAAGCCGTCGCTATTTGAGTATCCTAAACCTACTACTGTAGCCACGACTAGTTCTGCTGTCAAACTTCCTACAGCTGTTTTATCAACATCAGCGAGGGCCAAGGCCAGGGCTAGCAAGAAAGAGGCAGAGAAAGCTAATGCCGAGAAGGCATCTGGCGTGGAGTCATCTTCTGCTGCCACTAGTTCAGACAAGGGCAAGTCCAGTAGTAAGGGTGGAGAGTCTATGCAGGTTAGAATGTCTTTCTGTTCATCCATTTTCACTTCAACAGTGGCCTTCTCTTGTTAGGGGTTTTGTGATGCTTCTTGCTGTGACAATGCCACAGTTCTTTATTTGTTGGGGTCCTTGGGTAATTGTTGACGGGGTCCTTGGGGAATTGTTGATGGGAATTAGAAAAAATGCTCTGCGCAAAATGATTCTGTTTCTATTGCTCTGCTGTTTGAACTGTCATTATTTGCTCACAAACTGTGACCTTTCTGATTGGCAGGTGGATACTCCTGCGGAGAAGAAGAATGAACCAGAGCCATCATTTGAGATTTTGACCAACCCTGCTAGGGTGGTTCCTGCTCAGGAGAAGTACATAAAATTTTTGGAAGAAAGCAGATATTTGCCAATCAAATCATCACCTTCTGGCTTTGTGCTGATGAAAGATCTACGCCCCGATGAACCCGAAGTATTGGCTCTTACTGATACACCCTCATCAACTGCATCCAGTACTGGTGGATCAGCTGGACAACAGGGTTCAGCCTCAGCAGTGGCTGCTGACGAGGAGCCTCAGCCACCACAGCCATTTGAATATACGTCGTGATTTTTTATAATCTAAAAGCTTTAGCTGATTGATTGGGTTTTAATTCCGTGGAATCCATTTGAGGCGTCATGCTGAATGGGAAGAGGTGAGAAGATATTGGGACCAAAGGGCAATTTTCCGCGATCGAGTTGAATTTGAATGTTAGCCTCTTTCCTCTTATTACAGAGACGAGATCTCTTGCACTTGTTGTCATACTGGAACTTTTACCGTCAACGTCCTTTGTTGGATTCAGCTGTACCTATAGTGTATATGTCATTGCTTATCTTCATGTATTATTGTTGAGGAGCTAGATTCTCTACCATGTTTAAGACTTACGATGGAAAGGCAGAAAAGAGGGGGATTATATGCTTTCTCAGACACTGTTTGGATGTATTTTGCTTCTTTCCCTTGTTTAGCTCTGTTAGTACTTCTATAGGATAAGGTGTAGTAAGAAATTGTCTACTATAATGAATTGATTGCATTGATGCCATCAAGTATACCCCAATCTGACATCTCTCATGCATCAAATTCTATTGCATATGTTGTATGAATAGAGTGTTTATCGTCTACATATTTCCTATAAGATATAAAAAGAAATTTGAGTACAGAAAATGTAGTATTGTGAATCTATGCGTGTGCATACCTGTGTATGTATTTGTGATGTATACGTATACGATTATGTATGCCCACATTTTTTGCGGTCATTTGATCCTTCTGCTATAGAGGGCTGTTAAGTACAGACAATTTGTACAAATAGTTCAATATGTTCTTAATGATTATGATATTGGTGACCTTTATGAGTTTCAATACTTGTATTTTAGCAATTAAGAGTCCCAAGAATTAACTTTCCTTATTTCATGTTAGCTCAAAAGACTAGTGGTTTTCATCTATGTTGTTTAACCTGTTTGAAACAAGAATTCTTTCGACTGCTTTCCTTATTGTCAAGTGGCTTTCAGCTTCTTTCCCAGTTTAGTGACGTCTTCCTTAATGTGGTGTTAGAGCCTTAAAGCATCACTGTCGCCACCAGCATCCATGGTGCGATCAGCATTGGCAATCACACTCTGGTACCTGTCATTTCCACGACGATGCACAAGTTAGCCTCCACCATCTGTCACCACACATCGACCACCAACCTTCATTGTACACCAATAATCTCCAACCACCACGACTTGCCACCTCCACCAGCCCGCTTTCACAACCAGTCATCAAGGGACAACCACCATTATCAACCACTTTTATCGTTATCCACCACCAACATGGTCATCTGCTAAGGTGACCATTGCAAAATCACCATTAACACCACTAGTCATATTCATCATTTAGAGCTGGCAAAATGGATAATATATATGGATATTCATTCAACTCAATCTATTTTAATTGGTTCAAATATGGTCATCTCCTAAGTTAACCACTGTAAAATCACCATTAACACCAGTAATTATATTCATCAATAGAGCTGGCAAAATGGGTAGTGTATATGGTAATTCTTCTTAACTCTAAATACCTAATATTTTAAAAATGGGCTAAATATGAGTGAACTCATATTATCCATTTAAAGTATGAATAATTTAATGGGGAAAAAAAAATAGATGAAACCTATAGGCTACACAATATACATTATTGTAATGAATAAAGAAGTTGAGCCAGAGGAAGCACTATTCACTATCTTATGAAGCCTAACATCTTTGAAGTAGCTTTGAATAATATGAATATTCATATTATTCGTTGGATAATTCATCTTTTATCCATATTAAATAATACATTGGTATTAAATAATACGAATAAATTAGATATTTTATTTATTTTTATTTAATTTATTTTTTAATCCAACGTCCATATTCAAATTCGATCGGCTCGTTTGTCACTCCTTACTCATTAATATGACCTATCATTAACGACTTCACAACCATCGCTGCCACCGCTTCTAATGCTGCTAACTTTTAGAGTTATACTTCAGCAAGTAAAGTTTTTACAACATAATATAAATTATATTTTTTTCTAATAATTTGTGAACATATTATTTAGTTATTATTATACTAGTGTTTAAAAAAAGATGAATTTATATAACATTTAGAGAGAGAAAAATATTAAGATGTTATTAAGAATGTACAGAATTATTTTTAATGATTATTTCATTTAATTTGTTGAAAGTTAAAAGATTTTTAACAATTAAGCCTTTTCCCCCTTTTTTCCCCACCCCACCTCATCAAGTCCTCTACAAAGTGGTTTTTAAAAAGGTCTTTAAACGACTCTTCGTCTCCGGTTCCAAAAGGTTTAATGAATGATTTTTTTCTCTGCCCACCACCCATGAAAAGACAGACTACATAGGATCTCCTCAGCCCGCCCTGGTTCAAATACCATTTTATCCTACCTCGCTCACCGCTCCTTAGGTTTAAAAGCCTTTTCGTTGTCACCACTTACCTAGATCGATATGGCTAGTTTTCTAGCGAGATTTCTAGCTTGAATTAAGGCTTCGAAGAGAGAATCAATAATGTTTTTCTTCTTACCCTTCAGCGTGACTCGAATCATCAATTTATTGATTAATGGTAGACCTTTAGTGTGATTCAATCCCTCAACTTATTGATTAATAATAAAGGTGCTCAGCCATTAAGCAAACTTCACTTATCCTCCACAATTATGCCTAAGTATAAAAATCAACGCTATATATGAAACCTTTGTAAAAAAAGTAAAAAACTACGAGTAACTTTAAATATATAATACGACATATTTTGTATTAATAATTTTAACGTAAATATCTGATGCGAATAAATTTTTTCTCTATCTCACCGACTCCAATAGGAGGCAAAATTTAATAACATTTTTTTAAACAATTGGGTAACACCTG
>JACEIK010000320.1:298918-318869 GCA_018107945.1 Datura stramonium | reverse complement strand
CTATAATTTTAAAATAACTAATTCGAGGATAAGATTTCAAAATTTAATCCCTTATAAAATAAATTCATCTTAAAATTAATTTTAGAATTAATTATTCTTTTATCACTGATATCAAATATATCCTTAAAGGTTATTGAGAGGCTTCTCCTTACCTGCCTCCTTCATAACGAAGAACACAAACATCAAGACCGTCCCATTAAATTATACTAGACACTGAAAAAATAGCAGAAATTATAACTCAAAAATGGCTCCAGACTCTAATTTTATTTGATATTAAAAATAGGTTTAATTATTTTAAAAAAAAAAAAAATTAAAAGTAGAAAAAATTATAAAATTGCACCTCTAAATTTGAGTTCCATTAATTCTTTTTTCATAGATTCCGTACGTGATGAAAATTAAAAATATTACTCTCTTTGTTCTGTTTGAATTGTTAGGATAAAATCTACACATTCATAAATAAAAAATTAATAAGAATAGTAATTTCATTAATATAACTTTATTAATTTTTTGAAAACATACAATAATAATTTTTTTCATATTTTAGAATAACTTTAAGTATTAAGAATAGAATTGAAAAAAAAATACGATTAATTATCTCTTAAATTTTAAAACTAATAAATATATTAAAATAATTATATATCTAACAATTAAAATAGAACAGAAAACGTAACTTTCAACACAGAAAGACCAATACTGTTAAATATATTACTTAAAAGGACTATTTTGAACATATCCTCGAACACAATGGACCATTTTGTGCATTTTCTCTCGAATAGTTCCAACACTAATTTTGGTCACGTGAAAAAGGTGTTTATATTCACGAGATTCTCACGTGATATGTCCCAATCTCTCCCTTTTGGCAATTTTCTCCCACTCCTCTCTCTACTCAAACACAAGCTTGATCGTCTATGGCGTCCCCACCATTCCAACTGCTTCACGGCGGAGCATAAAAAAAATCCTTTCAATCCCACTGAAATCGAATATGGCTAAGAATCACGTTCCCGATTGGCTTAACAATTCTCTCTGGTCTGCTCGTACGCCACAACAATCGTTAACTCCTGCGAAGACTTCAAATGAAAGTAAGGATGTGAATCGCTCAGCAAATTCAGCTTCGAAATCAACAGTCGGTGCGGAGTCTCCGGTCAATATGCCTGTTCCAATGCCGCCTCCTGCTGTAATTAGAGCTGAGCCTCGTCCTGTGCCTCCCCGCCCTAAGGCGGAAATTATCGTTCCTTCAAATAGTAGTAATTGCCGTAGTGATGATGAAAACGGGAGCTCTTCTAGTGGTCCTACAGCTGAGGATATTTCTCGCCAAGCGCAGCTTTCTCAAGAGGTTACTCCCTTTTCTCTCTTTTGAGTACATTTGGGTTAGAGTTTTAGTTTATAGACTTGTTAAGAGGTATATTTGGTTCATATACTGGTCATAACATGGATTATAATATAGGGATTGCTATATGGAGATTAGTAATAGTACATAATTTTATAGTGTATTAGTTTTCCCATGTATGTAGTATAAAATATAATATGATATCTGGTGAGGGTTCGATTTCCCTGCCTGGAGTTACATCACGTACTAAAGTTAATGGTGTACCACTTCGACGAATAGCTCGTAATGCTGCATCTATTCCGTTACAGGGACCTTTTATCATAAATACTTGTATGCATCAAAACTCCAGGTTCCTAGGGTAAATGCATTAGGAAGGAACAAATTTTAGCAGATGGTGCTGCTCGGATTGGAGGCAAACTTGCTTTGGGGAAAAACATATTAGTAGTAATCCATTCCCCATTCCCCTTTCCCTCCTCCAATAAAAAAGGATTTTAAAAAATATAATATCTGAATTGATGTATAAGTTATACTGGTATTAGTTATACCAGAAATAAAAAATGGCAACCAAACAGAGGACAAACAAAACCAAATTTTGAAATGGGATTCTTGTTCTTAATCTGTCCAACCAAACAACTTTTTAACTTTTATACTAGCAGTGTACAACATTTTTAACAGTACTTAAAAGACAATCAAACAAGTAACCAATTGTGATCTGTAATTCAAGAAATAAGGTAAAAGTAACATGTTATAATATGTTAACCTACATGGATGATGTAAAGATATAAGTTAAATCCTGTGAGATGTGCGTGACTTGTACATATCCACCACCATGTATGAGTATGAGAAGCCTTTAATTAGTCAATGATGCTAATTAGTCTCTTTTGGGTTAAAGAGACCTGATATTGAAGGATGTAACAAAGAGTAGCTAATTTTAGGATAGGAAGGTCTTTGGGGGCTGTTTTCTTCTTGTTGATAATTATGCTGTTCCATTTTTATTGGATTTAGTTGTCAAGGAAGATTATTAATTTGGGGGAAGTCCGGAGGCTAGCATCACAAGGAATACCAGATGGAGCTGGCATTCGTGCTATAGTGTGGAAGGTACCAAATGTGTCGCAGAACTTAATATTATTAAACTTTTATTTCTGGCATTTTTTTCTGGTTAAAATTGGAGAAAATTCTTTCTCTAGGAGTTTGTGGATATGAAAAGGTCTTATCTTAGATACCTTTCGAGTATATGCATCATCTTGAGTGCATGTCTTTGTGCAGCTACTGTTGGGGTATTTGCCAACTGAGAGAGCGTCATGGCCAACAGAATTGGCTAAGAAGAGGTCTCAGTACAAGCAATTTAAAGAGGAACTCCTTATGAACCCTGTAAGTTCTGATTTTTTCACTAATGCATGACATCTTACAACTTATAATGACTAAAATATCATAAAGACCTTTGCAGTCATGTTTATCCCTGTTTTATCTGTCAGTACTTCTCATGCTTCTGGTGAAAAGCACAAAAAAGCAACAAGGTCCATGGGCATGAAGTGAAAAAACGAGAAGTGAAATGCCTAATTTTATGATAAAAATGTCGAACATATAAATTATAACTAAAATAACTAACTTCATCATCCTATATACAATACCTTCAATATAACCAAATTACTCAAAGTTGAGATTCCAAGAACCGCCACTTTTCTTTTTGTTCACTTTGCACGTCATTGTTTGAAGGGCACACTTATCTGTACCACATGACTCCCATGAAGTGATAATCCCTCGCTTCGCATCACTTCTTCACTTTAAGCAATGAAACGATGGCTTTTAACAACATTGCTTTTGTTTCAAAAAAGTTCTTTATTTATTTATCATTACAAAATTAGGATATGTCGCTATAAAATCTACCCCTGGCATGATTTTGTAAAAGAATGTCTAATTAATCATCCGCTGTTAACTGCTTATTTCCCGTTTATTACAAATCTCAGAGTTTTTTACTACGCTGATGGTCAAGTTACTTGATTTTCTTCCTATTTGTCTTTTAATGTGAAGGGTAATAAAAGGTTGATGCAATTCAGTAAGTTGTATAACATGGTGCTTAATCTGAATTTTCTCTTTCTAGCTGAAGATACTTGGCAGAAAAGCTCAAGTCCAGTTACAATTGAGCAATCACTATCTTGTAATCCAAGTTCTTCATTATTAAGAGAAGAGTTAAATATATAAGACAGAGGCATCTTAAATATTGATGTATTTGATAACATGAGATATAAGAAATTCTACCTAGTGATTACATCTAAAGCAAATTTTTTCGTCTAAGACCATAAACTTGACGATTTCTTTTAAATTCATTTCTTCTAGGTGCAGAATAAGCATGAAGAAGAAAAGCAATTGAATATCTAATGCTAATATATGGGTCAATTAATTTAAGACCATCATGTACAATTAGATAGTAATTATGAAATGCATAATTAACATGAATATATCAGGAATATTTTGTGCTAATTGGCTTTTAAATGTAGTCGACACTATCACCATTAGAAGCATTATCAAAAATAATACTGGTAATTTTAGCATTTCCAATTCAAAAGAAAAAATACCAGTCACTATATCGTTGAGATTATAAGACATTAAAATCTCAAATCTTTTCAGAAATTAGATTACCAATGTGTGATTCTTCAATAAAATGATAAGCTAAAATACATTTTTGCATAACCTNCTAAAATACATTTTTGCATAACCTAGTCATGATTTATCCGATGATATATAACAACATACCTAGTGTAATCCCACAAGTGGGGTTTTGGGAGGGTAAGATGTATGCACTCCGTTTCCTACCTTTGTAAGGAGGAGTTGTTTCCAAAAGACCCTCAGTTCAAAAAGGAAATGTCTGATGCAGATTGCCTGGCATAAATCTGAATTGGTTCTCAGAGATGGACACGCCTCTCCTCATCCTCATCTCAACCATCTTCTCTCTGACTTTCATAATATGACTTAGGAACTTGATACCCTTATTGTTATTGCAGTTTTGGATATCACCCTTATTCTTGTACAACATGACTATTGTACTCCACCTCCATTCCTCTGCATTTTAGCTGTCCTAAATAACACAAAATATGTAAGTGTTAAATCTAATTGACGTTCAAAACAACCGATATCAAAAGTAAGAGCAACTTTGCAATCAATTTTTGTATATAAATTATGTAAATAATTTTGATAATTTTCAGACAATCTAACAGCATATTTACAAGTAGTTCTGGAGACATCATTACAGAGAGGATTATGTGCTCTTTGTATATGTAACTAAACCTGTAAATTGTAGAATAAGCATGCGTAAAAGGTATACATTCCCGGAATATATATTTTGCAAGTTCTTTCGACCAACCTTCTCTTTTTTGTCTAAATGTTTTTCCAGTATTTGGGTCAATTGTTCATTGAATACGAGAAGATAGAGATACTTTTCCACTATATATATCTTTGTGCTCCTTAATCAAGTGTTGATGTAAAGATCCTACTTCCCTGCATTAGCCCTCCATCTAAAATTTTACCGTTGTTTGCACTGCACTCAACTATTTTCAGTGGCTACTGGAATAAAAAAAAAATCTTGATAACCAACTGGAATAAAAAATGTCTGCTCCTTGAATGTCTTTTTATCAGTCTTAGGTTGTTGGGGCGAGCATGACTAGTGGGAGTATGATCTATTTCAGTTCATCGAATAAGTCTTGGTCTTGGAAGTCCATATAATCTAAACCATAACAATCAGAAAAATATATATTCATCTTTGCTAGGTGGAGGAGGTTGTTACCATTGATTACAAGAACTGCCGGTTGGAGCTTCTCCGTTACTTTTAAATTTACCAAAAAAGAATGAGCAGAAGACATTGTGCAAAGGAAAAAAATTAATAATGTAGAGCTAATCAGATAAATTTGAAATTAAAATACCGAAAGCTGGTGGTAGCGTACCAAAATCTCAGAGTGATAACATAAATTAAGATAACTGTAAATTAAAATTCGAACGTGATCTTGAACTGAAAGATTTGAATCTTAATTATGCTTACGTGATCAAGTACTAATAAAGAATTTGATAATTGATAATTTAGAGTTTTGATAGATTGTCAATAGAGAAGAGAGAACTGCGAGCTTCAATGTGAAAAACGAAGCTAGGATTGAAGGGTATTTATAATTGATATTTGGGAGGGTCGAAATGTGATTATTCAATTTAGAGAGTTAAAAAATATGATTTTGGAGGGTTGGGTGTTTTTAACTGTTTGGGCAACATAAAAAAAAGGCTTGAATTAAAAATTTGATTGTTTTGGTTGTAGATTACAAAAATAACTTGTGAATTTTACCAGGCTGGGTCAGCTGCCGAATAGACTGAGATGTGGGCTGATCCAGCCCAAAAATGGATGGAGTCAGCCCATTAAATAAAGCCCAATCCGGCCCTTGTTTATGTTGGTCGGGCTGGACGGTCATGGGCTAACCAGCCCACTTGTCATGCATAGTCGTGGGCCTTGTTATTTTCCTTATATAACAGTGTTGGTGATGTAAAGAACTATGGTGGAACTTGGCCAGTTGGAGATAGATCTATCCAAAAAAAACATGAGCAAGTTGGAAACAAAGAAGAGAAACAGATGGAAGATATCTCCACTTTGTGTATTTTTCTTGATCTGAAGCAAAGGATGTTGTAGAATTGCCATAATTCATTATATGAATCGAGAGCTCCCTTTTCATTAGATATGTAATTTTTTAGCGCAAAAGGAAATATTCCATACTGCATAATTTATTTTTTTTAAAAAGGGAAGCCTAGTGCACTAAAGCTCCTGCTATGCACGGGGTTCGGGGAAGGGCCGGACCACAAGGGTCTATTGTACACAGTCTTACCTTGCATTTCTGCAAGGGGCTGTTTCCACGGCCCAAATTATATGGTTAATTTGTTGATATGTGTGTAAAAGTGATATTAACTTAGTGTTGGATTAACGAAAGACCTTTGACTCATCAAAAAGCTATCTCTCCTTCCTTTTTTCCTTTTTCTTTTCTCTATCAGAAAGACTTTGGAAAGTGCTAACTACAGATTATGTATTTAAAAAGTTTTTATGGATGGTTGGTTTGCTCCTGAGGAGATTCATTGTCAAATGAGGATTAGAAATGATGACAATTTTTGTTTGAATTTGGAATTTAGTTTCCTGTCTGTGTCCCCTTCCTTCAAATCCCCTGCTTGGAGTTGTTGACAAGTATTTAAATATGGTTGACCACTATAGCAAATATTGTTATGGAAACACACTTTGTTTGCAATAATTAATTTTGTAATTTGCCTTCTCTTTTCTAGGCAGACAAATTAACATTGCTTGAACACTACAGTCATTTTCTTGCGTAGATAGCTTATTGCTCATGTTATTTAGCCCCTTTTTGGTATTATTGGAAGGTTAATGTGTAGAAAAGATTGTAAAAAATGCTCTCATAGAATCAATACCTATAAAAAGAAACGAAAAGTGCTCTCATGGAATCAATAATTCATGTATACTATGTGAGTTTTGATATTCTGGAAGCATCATTTATTTTCAAGTACAAAAGTTTCCTGAATGCTGTTATGGCTAGGCAGTCAGAGATTGCGAGGAGGTTGGAGAAGTCTGCAAGTCTTGAGAACGATGGAACAGGAACAGACATTGAAGGCAAAGGTGTACTCTCAAGATCAGAAGTAATTCAGGGAGAGCATCCTTTGAGTCTTGGGAAAAGTAGCATTTGGAATCAGTTCTTCCAGGTACCACCTTTTTTCAAATGACCTTTTCCCCTAGTATCTGTCTCTAAGATTATGTTGAGGGTTCTTCTGTTAGAGCACCACTGTGGAGCATAAGAGTACATGTCTTCAAAACAAGTGCCTCAAACTGAATATCACGATCAATTTGGTACATTCTACTATCTATGAAATGTACCTTAAAGGGGCCATTTCATTCTTATGCTAGTTATACGGGCACTATAATGCAGAAAGTATTTATATAGTGAGTATTAATGAAGGGATTGTTATACAGTGGATAATAATGTTGAGATTGTTATGTAGTGCATATTAATACAGGGATGTTATGTAGGGATTACCTACTTTAAGGGCACTTCATTTACAAATTAATACTCATATTCTTATGACACATTCTATCGCGCATAAAATAATACAAAAAATTCCCGAATAGGTGAATTCACATATTTAATACCGCCAGCCAAGTGTTGCATTCCTTATGGGAGGATTTTTTTTCTTATACGGCCAACCAAACACTGCATTAGTTGTGCGTTCCAAATCCCTCCAACCAAACATTGCATTATTTCATACAGAACTTCATGTTGAGATTATTTTTCCTAATCCCTCCAACCAAACGACCCCTATAACTATTGGTACCCACATTGAACACTGTACTTTGTTATATTGTGACCATGATAGACCCCGAGAGGGAACAAATGGATCAAGATTCTTCTGAAAGCAGCTTCTTTAATTTATTTTTGCTTTGAAGCTGTTGTTGGTATTAGTAATATATCAATTTATTTATTTAAGTTTTGCCTCAACCATACTTACATAGTTACATTACACTAGACACAAATATCAATTCTATCATGAATGTCTTTTGTACACAATCAACATTTTAATTCCTTCAAATTTGAAAAAACAACAAGAAGAAACTGCAAAATTTGTCAAGTTGACAGGAGTATGTCACAACTTATTCTTGTTGATAATTAGTCTTATACTATTTGCTTGTAGGACACAGAAATTATCGAACAAATTGATCGGGATGTGAAGCGCACCCATCCAGACTTGCACTTTTTCTCAGGAGACACACCATTTGCAAAATCTAACCAGGCAAGAGGTAGTCTTTTTGGCTTTATAATACAAACGCAGTGGATTGACCAAGTCTATCTTTTGTTTCCAGGATGCTTTGAGGATTATACTCGTTATATTTTCCAAACTGAATCCTGGTATTAGATATGTGCAAGGGATGAATGAGATCTTGGCACCACTGTTCTATGTATTCAGGAATGATCCCAATGAGGAAGATGCAGTAAGTGATACTTTGTTCCCTTAGTGCTTCATCAAAAAAGATACGTTGTTCCCTTAGTGACGTTTTGCTGGTAGTCACTCCCAGAACATATAGCTGGTAGCCAAATTTTGCTAAAGAATTTGGGGCCAGCTGAATTCTCTGAAACTTGCAACTGCTGATCTTCGGCCAATGAATTATTTTAAACATAGTTCTTCTTTATAGTTTTTTCTGCTCTTTTGTCTTATGGCTTCCATTGTGGGCTCTAGTTCTCTAGGGTAATGATAGTTTTGGTTCTGTATCTTGATTGTTTTGTGAATATTGCAACCCAGTTTGTCAAAACCTTTATATGCTATATCATTTTTCTAGAGGAGTTATTCTCTCAGCTGTTTCTAGACTGAAGCTTCAGATGTCCTCGTCGATCAGTCTTTATCATTTCTATCTGCAAATTATACAGGCAATGGCAGAAGCAGATACTTTCTTCTGCTTTGTGGAGTTGTTGAGTGGATTTCGTGATCATTTTTGTCAGCAACTTGATAATAGTGTTGTTGGTATTCGTTCCACAATTACAAGGCTATCTCAACTTTTGAAAGGACATGATGAAGAGCTATGGCGGCATCTTGAAGTGACAACTAATGTGAGATTCCTTGTTTTGTGCATTATTGACTATTACATTTTCGTCCAGTCTTGAGAACATCTAATTTAGGCACTCTCTCTGCTTGCTAATTCTGCTATTTGCAAATTTACACTATTGTTGGCATGTTTTATAATATTTATGTGTCAGTTATTTAAAGGAAAAACTGCAGCATTAATGGACTTGTCAACCTGGAGGCTTAGTCTTGTCCAGAACCTAACTTTTTGAGTGTAAGCTATGTTACAACGGATCCGCTTATGGGTGCGTATCTGGTATGGGTATCTCAAGTGTTTTTGCTTATTTTTAGCATATTTTGAAGTATCAGCACAGCGTCTACACCCGTATCGCACCCGTCTGACACATGTATGTCAAGGCAAATAAAGGATCGGCGTAACATAGAGTGCAGGAGACCTTGCCCACACCTGGGAGAAGTCAGTTTTAAGCCTACCAGCTTTTCATGAAACATGTTGAGCTTGTACATTTGTGAATTGTTTGCTTTGGAATGAAAACCATGGTTTATTGTCTGGCACCTTATATATTCTGGGCAGCCAAGTGACCCAATTGAGAATTGATCCAGAGACGCATGTAGCTCGTCCCTAAGCTGAACTATATTCTCGATTCAAGATACGATAGTCATCCACCTTCCTTTAAGTAGGATTTTTCTTCTTTCTTTGCCTTTCAGGTAATATTTAGCAGCTGGTACAATCTATATTTAGAGAATATATTTGAAACATGTCTCTAGAGAAACTATATGTCCTGATTCCTGTGCTGGAGAATTAATTGGCTGGATTACAATGACTTTAAAGTCATAAGACATCTCATATGTTTGTAATTGTCCTTCATCAAGAAGTTTCTTAACTTGTGCTTTCTTACATCAGAATTTGTTGGTTTTACTTATGGCATGTGCTTCGATGGTACGATAGGTTCCCTTAGATGCTAGATATTACCTCGACTTGTTTGCTTATATTTTGAGTTTACCACTGATCTTTTATGTGTTCGATGTTGGATTTTAACAGGTGAATCCACAGTTTTACGCGTTCAGGTGGATAACTCTCCTTCTGACGCAAGAGTTCAATTTTGCAGACGGTCTTCTTATATGGGACACACTCCTAAGTGATCCTGAAGGACCTCAGGTCAGATGTCATGGAGTTAAAAGTTGATATTGTGTCCTTTTATTAAGTCCATCTCGTTACTCCTTTTTTTTTTTCTTTGAATAATTAATTTCATAGACTTTTAGGAGAAAATTTCTCTCTACAAAGAGCAATAAAGTCTTGTAGGTTCTTCCAAAGTTTTAGAGAGGGAGAGGGGGTCAAATGTCCATACTGGTTTCTGCCCACCCCAATGAGCTGCTTAATGGTCCACAAGGCACCTCAATAATTGGCAATATCTGATCCAGAGGATTATCTTTTCATATGGGGGTTGTCGAAACTCGAGAAATCCTAGGCCCTTCTAGTCTTCTCCACTTAAATACTACTCCCTCCGTTTCTTTTGAGCTAAGCCCGGAGGGCATTACTAAGTGTAGATTTATACGGCAAAAACTTAAAAACTCCTCTTTTCCTTGAGGGTTGAGGGTGAAAGGGAAATTAATCTGCTGTGGGTATGAGATACTTGTGATCTGATGGAGAAGCATATTATTTGTTACTGTAAATAAATTAACAAATATTACTATCAACTTGCAGGAGACACTGCTCAGAATCTGCTGTGCTATGTTGATTATTGTCCGGAGGCGTTTACTTGCTGGTGATTTCACTTCTAATTTGAAGCTACTGCAGAATTACCCATCTACTAATATCAGCCACCTTCTCTATGTCGCCAATAAACTGCGCATTACATCAGCTGGGTAAAACTTTTAATCAAGGAGAAAACATCTTATTATTTGTATTTCTCCACTATGAAATCGAATGTGCTGTAATATTTAGGAGTGTACATGTCTGATATAGGTAACTAGTACATTATATCTTCCCCTCTCCCTGTCCCAATTAGGCAATCTTGCTTTTAAGCTTCAGGATGAATGTATAGGCATGCATTGCTTCGGACATTTTCGTTGAGTTCATAGAGAAGTTAGGAACTGTTGCTTGGCTTGAATCTGTAAGTTTATTTCACAAAGATGATAGTGATGATTTCATTTGTTGGTATATGAAAGTTTTCAATTTACCAGATGGAAAGCTGTTACGTGAAAAAACATGAGTTACAAGAGTGCTTGGCATAACCAGAGAGCAAGATGTCTAACAATGTATCAGAAAATGCTATTTGATTTGACCTTCAATTCCTCATTTCTGCGTAGGGAAAGAGCTCATAAGTTATTTCTCCATGTACATAAAATTTGTTATAGAAACAGCCAAGTACAAAGGCAATCTGGACCATCCTCCCAAGTCCCAAGCACTATTGTAGCTATCGAATTGACTCTTAGTGTATATGTAATCTAGACATATGCTAAGAGGTTGAGGTTGAGGTTGGGAGTATTGTATGGAGGTGGGGGCTGGGAGGAGACAGATAGCATAGAATTTCACTTATAGAAATTGTTTCTACTCTCAATAGAAACCAGCAGTGAAACCTGAAATAACAAGTCAAATGTACAGTTGTGAACACCAGAAACCAGTATTCTCATTAACAATATGATGAAATGTGGGGAAGAATGTATTTTCATATTGGAGAAGCTACCAAATCAGATACAACAATGGTTCATGTAATGAAATAGACATCGTCAAACACTCAAAAGATAAACTGGAAAAGTGAGCAAAACTAAAATGCCCAGATTTCAACATATCCAGCATCAATTGACTCTCTGATATTGCTGAAAGGAAGGTGCCGAGTCCCTTAGTCCTACATACGAAGCCTTCCTGGATTCCCGCAGATAGAAAAATTAACTCCATTGGCAGCTACATTTACGGTTATCACTTATCAGGTGTGTCACTAAAATGTACAAAGTAAAACCATCACAATAGCTTAGATAGAATGGTCTGAGACGAGTGATACCTGTAAAACCAACAGGTAGATAAAGAAAACCATCTCATTTCTTCCATTTGACCTCGTGGTGTCCATTTCAAGATCCATATTAGAAACTTCACAGAGAACATCTATTTATCCACAGCTGACGTCAAATTTGATCCACTTGCCTCAAAGTCACTGATTCCTTCACTCTCCAGTTGACTATCTAAGGTTTGAGAAATATCATCTGGTGGACATTTATCAGCAGGATTTACAGCTGATTTTTTACAAAAGCACTCGGGCCAAGAATTAGTATAAAATGATTCAGGTGAAATCCGCTTATGAGGTCCACCAAAGTTTGTCTTTAACATGGCACGCCTAACTGCTTCCTCAAAACCAGCTGTATGACCCTTTTCTCGATTGATAAAGATAGGAGCCAGCGCTTTCCTATCAGGTCGGATTGTAGTGCGAAAACCATAGTATAGCCGGTGACCAAGGAGATTGTTTGCAAAATTACTTGGTCCATCATATGTTGGCATGAAAATATCAGAGAGAAGACAAACCATATAATCCACAGCTGAACCTAACAAGCCCCTTGTGTTCTTCCCCAGCTCACCTGTGGTGTCCACTGTACTATGGTTCTCCAAGCGAGGGAACATGGAACGGAAAGGTTTCATGAATCGCTCACCACCAAAGAGCTCGCCTGCAGCAAGGTATATCCTAGTAGAGTTGTCAAAACCCATTGCACGTAAAATAAGACCCACCTGCCAGATTAGAAGGGAAAATATCAATTACCTGAACAACAATTTTCCAGTTAACCATTCTCAAATTTTCCAGTTGACAATACAAGTATTAATGTATATACTTAAACAATTCATAAAGAATGTACCAAATTCCTTATTGTTTGAAAGGCGTTCTACTGTAAACACTTGCGCACATATAAGTAACTCAAGTTAAAGTTGAGCTTCATGAAACAAGAGAACGTTGAAATACTTTCATTTATATAGAGTCGAGTTAGCATTTGAGCTAATTCTAAGTTTAATAATGTGCAATTCTGAGTAGAGAAATTTTCACATACTGATTCAAGTCCTTGAGAAGATATTAAAAGACAGCAATCTCCTCATACCTTGAATATACTCACCTTGCTCGTCATACCTTTTTAATGCTTCAAAAATATTTCTTTCTCAGATTAATAAAATATCATTACAAAGAACCACAAGGAATTTATACACTCTTGGCGCCGTTTGTGCACCTTCCTGTTGTATCCCCAAAAGGGTTCTTTGCTGGTTGTATTAAAAGATATATCCAGTTCCAACAGATAATCTCTTTAATGATTTCTAGTGTTCATCTTTACATAGATACAATTCCTTAAATGCATGGTTACTCTTTGGGAAAAGAACAGAGTCAAATAGGATACGGACTATTGTTATTGCAAAAACATCGGAGCTATACTAAGCATCTTTAGCTTCTACTCTCATCCAAATGATACATATCAACCCATTCTAAGATGGCTTTTAAATCAAGCAATTTATAGCAGGAAAATTGTAAATTTGAAGATTACAAGTATCTATAAGATTACCTCTTCTGGAGTTAGAGGACATTTCCCAATTGCCCTTCTTTCATCGTAAACAAGTCTCTTTTCTGCAAAATTTTCCTGCCTATACTTCTTCAAAATCTTTTGCTCCTCAGGAGAAAATATGTCAAAGCACCTGGGAAATTGAGTCAAAGGTTAGACAGATCACAAACTCAATGCTAAAATAAAGACTTTTGGTCTATACTAACTAGCACCAACTAGAATTTACTTAAAGGGCTAAGGATACCCAATGGAATAGAGCAATTATTTTTGTAATCCACTCGTAACTTTCCAGCCAAAAAAGGAACAGGAAAAAGAAACAAAACGAGAAAGAGAAAGAGATTTGAAGAATCTGTTCTTCCTCGCCTTCAACCTCTTTTCCTATTACATTGTTTCGTTTTCCCCTTGGGCCACCTCAGGAAAGGACAGAAGATGGGGACTAAAGCACCACTTGAGCTTTAATCTACTTAGGTGCACACAATAATGAGTAACTTACCCAGCAAATGCTAGCATATCCATCTCAAAACGAAGGTGTATTGTCATAAAGTGGCCTTGCGAACGAAGTTTACTGACTATTGAGTTGCTTAACTCCATAATATGAGGCTTAAATTGAAGAGCATGATAGTTAACTCTACATCTCAGCCGCTGGTACTCAGGATAATCAATTTCTTCTTCCAGTCGATGTGAAAAAGGAGTAAGATAAATGGCACCATGTTCCTTCATCATCTTTAGAGCCTCTGTTGTATACCAACTGATAGGAGCATCTCTAGGGGGTCGAATCTGAAAAAAGAAATGCTTTCTTAAAATCCATCAGAGCCTCAAGAAGAACATGATAAACTCTGCTGGAGCAATGTCTACCTGTTTTGCTTTTATCTTCTTGACCTTTCCATTTTTTCGAATTTCAGGAATGCTTTCCACTATTCTTACGTCATACTTCAAAGTCTTGATAAAATGTTCAACATCATAGATACCTTGAAATCCACTGAGAATTAAAAGAATAAAGTTACACATTATGACTCGGTTAATGGTAAAAACTCAAACTACTTTAAAAAATTGAGAATTATAAATCAATCAAGAGCAAGCTGGGGGGACTAAGTTAATAGTAACAAACTAACTCCAACAAATATTTTGAGGGACTGTCTAAAATCAATCACTATCATACTCAAGGGAAGCTTCCTCCTCGAGAGATAAAGAGACTGGTGCAACAGTCTTTTCATTGTAACACCATAATGAGCCATAGGATTTACTTAGTGTACTCCTACTTCCTTGTAAACTCTTTGGAGAGCAGGACCAGAAATAAAGAACAGAAAAATCACTCAGTAACACATCCAGTAAAAATGTCAGCTACATAACATAAATTTTAAAATATCAAGTAACGAAAACTAAGAGCCTTGATGCCCATGATTCAAGATGAGTGGCTGAACTTCAAACTGTCTTTAACTCCTCAATTTCCCTTAATTTGTAAAGGTCCTCTCTACCAGAGAAAATCCACCAACTACTGAGTGCATGACCAGTATACTTCTATACACTTAAAGTTTCCCTTTTCTTCAATTTATAAAATTCTTGAAATGGTTATAATTTCAAGAATAAAAATAAATGATAAAAAAATAGAGGGCACAAACATCACGCTAAAAATGATTTTTCTACGTGCCATTAAGGTACAAGCCATTAGAAGAGTATTAGATAAACTTGTTTTCTACTTTTTTTAATCATCAGCCAGCCTGTATACTCCTTTCATGAGACAGAGAATAATACCACGCATGTTGTGGGGGACACACGCAGAACCAACATCATTATAGTGCCGAGATTTAAGCAATATACTCAAATAACAATGTCAATCATGATACATGTTTTAAATGGCAGAAGAATTAGGAATTCGAGGAATTAAGTACCTATCATCGTGCCAAAAGGAATTTGCATCCAACTCAGGTAACACCAGTGTAGCATTCATAATTCGTGCAGCAAGAACTGCATTACAGATCTATAAAGTCACAAGCATTTGTTATGTCGAATATATGCAACAACATAAAGGATGAAAGAATAATTACCAATCAATCCCAAATTAGTTAGATTAATTATATGAATTCTCATTATCCATTCCGCTTATTAAGGTTCAATTCATTGCATACTAAAACAAGTGTTTTTTTTATGACGGTGGTATTTAGGCCAGCTTGCACACTCCTAGACTATCCCATTGAGTACTTGTTGCCTCTCAGCAACACAGATACTGAGTAACTTTGTCCAACAAGGCTTAAGTAGATAGGAAGAATCACCTAGTGTTTTTGCCTACATTGAAATTTGAACCTGAGATCTCATGATCCTCCCACTTCATAGATCATTAGACCACACTTTTTTGCGTGCACTATTAAAGTAATGTCTTGAGGCAAATTAGGAGTTCCTAAAAACTAGATTTTCGCTAAATCTCACATGTATCTCTGCAAAGAAGTCATTAGCTGAAATGGAAGGACCAACAAACACCAGACATAATATACGCGCAACAACAACAAGTCTTAATTCAACTATAATAGAACTTCTGTTTGTATTATGTTCTGTTCTTGGCTAAACATGCATTCATTATGAGAGACTATAAATCTTTTGAGATAATAAATTCACGTAAACTTAGGTCTAGTTTATCACCTTTAATCATCAAACTGTAAATGATTAATGCATCGGGAAGTGTTCAGAGGACATGGTCAAACAATTTCAAGCAACCTTATGGCAGTACTCCCTTTGTCCCAATTTATGTGGCGATGTTTGACTAGACACAGAGTTTTTTAAAAAAAAAAAAGAAAGACTCTTGAAACTTGTGATCTAAAATAAGTCATAGACATTTTGTGAGACTATAAGTCGTCTTATTAAGGGTAAAATGGAAGTTCAAAGTTAAATTATTTCTAAATAAGGAAGTATGAAATTCTTTTGATGACTAACTAACAATAAACGTATGACACATAAATTGGGACGGAGAGAGGATTATTCTGTAATTCTGGTATTTTCATCTTTTCTTGACCTGATCATTTGTAATGTTGTGCAATCTTAAATGACTGCAAATCCATTTAACATCTCCATTTTAACAAAATCTATCTTGTAGATATGTTGAGCCTTAAGAGGCCAACATGCACTCATATATAACATTTACTGGTCCCACAATCGCTCTATAGTATCAGAGCATTTCACTATATTTTATTGCCCTCACATAGAACATCATGAATCTTGCTAAGACCATATTTAAGAATAAAAGAACAAATACTTGTTTGGTCGGTATCACCAATCTTTTCTGCTTATGAGGGGCCCTATCATACACATTCACCACCAAAGTTTTCATTGCAATTCTGATGTGAGGCCATTGATGACCCGAATTATCGATGAGAAGCAGTCAACACAAGAAAAGAAAGAAGATGCGACTTCACCAACCACTTCAGTCTAATCATTGTTAGGTTTCTTTTTTTCACGTAGCACTCAAGTTATTTTATCATTCCTATTTAAATTATATATGTTAGAATTTCATCTAAACTGCCAATTTATTAGAACAAGCCTAGATATGTGAATTGTTTGCTCAAACATCACAATTCTAATTGACTTTTCTGTCTACAAGCTTATATTCCAACTAGCTATCTGAATCTAACTTTCTTGTTCGCTAGCTTCTTTCCCCATCCTTCCAATAAGACAAGGAAACCTTCCAAATCTAGCTCTACTTCCCGAAGTTGATGTTGTTTGACCAACTTTATAACCTACTTGCAGAAGTTGATGTTCTTAGATTAAAAAAATAGTAATATGGCAGTACGGGGATTTACTCCAGTAAATTATGTGAAAAGATATTCATAAATCTCACACCAAGGATCAGTTACGCACCGCACTACGTTGTTGGTTCAGACCACCATTACACCGAACCCGTAAATAGCCATTGCTTTCACTGGGAGGAGCTGCAAAAGGAGAGAAAAGATAGAGAGATGTCGGCATAAAGCTACAACATTGTAGATTTTGATATCGTAATTGTGTTCATTTTGAATTGATCTAGGACATAGATAGGTAAAATTGCATACGAGGCCAATCTGATCGAGGAGCAGATGACGGCCTCCAACCATCAGAAGCGGCAGTTCCCCAGAGTGCCTCTGCATTGATCTGCTCAGATAGGAAAAAACATAAAAATTCAGAATAATCAACTGATGAAAAGTGAACTGCTGGTTCAGATTCCATAATACAACAGATTACATATTTAATGCAAAGATAGATAAAACCTAGCGGAGATGTGGTAAGACAAATAGCTCAGCTCGTGCGAGTATTCTATATTAGGTAGTATTCTGTGATACTATATATTGCACATTTATGTTATAAAAGATGAGCATATCAGAGATTTTTGCAATTAACTTCCTGTTTGGAGAAGAGGAAAAATGTAATCAATTTGAAATGAACTATAATCAACCGAATTTGTAGCTGAAATTTTCATAAGCCGTAAAAAAGATTTTTTTTTATAAACTTTCTATCAAGTGATTAGTGTATAACCTCCAGCAAACCAAGTACAGAATAGTGTACAGTGATCTGATCTCAAACAGAAACAGCCAAGACTGCTATGCTATGCAAATGCTTCTGGAAAGTTTTGAATACACAATTTACATTTGGCATCCAAACGAGGTGCTTTTGGCAGCTTTTGCATGTAAATTTATGTGGAGGCTTTAAAGCTGACCACCTCAATGCTCAACTACGCCACGTAAGTTTCCCCATCAGCCTTCAGCTATCACCCAATGCTTGTCACTGACTCTACTATAAATCCCCTTCAAGACCACCACAAGCATTGTCACAAGCTTTCATCTATCTCTTCTCTCCTCCTAGCCTTCTTAGCCATTGTCATGCCAACACCAACAGAGTTAGCACTTCCATAATGGAGGAAAGAACCAGGACAGATGCAGAAGGAGGAGGATGGACAGAGGCCCAACCACTGCCAACTTTATTGCCCCTTCGAGCTAAGCACAATCACCAGATGACAGCAATCCTTACAGGAGCATATCCAACAATGCTGCCAATTGAGGAACTTCAACACAGATTGCTGTTTGTGATGCCCTCAAGAGGATTTGGGAGGATGGAAGCTGACTGGGTGAGGTGATACAGTGTGTGATGGAGAAAGCTCACTACTTACCCAGCATGTGTAACAAGCTCACAATGCAGTGCCCACAATACAGTGCCAAATGTTAAAGTGAACCAAAATCTCACTATATAATTAGCACACTATCATCTGTATGAAAGTATCCATTGCCTAAACTGGTGATTTTCCTTTTCAACTCATCTTTTCCACTATGCAAGCACGGTAATGCCATGAATCAAGGAACCTCATTTAATAAGACCAGCTTTCTTCTGTCTACCTCCGTCTACTGCCTATGAGCTTAAATTATGACTACTGAGACTATACTCTAGTCTTACCCACCATAACTAGAGACCTTGATTTTGCTAGGTTTTAAGTAAAATTAATGACACATCCTTATTTGAATCAGACAGACTGATTATGAGAGTACATGACCTAGCCAATCTGAAGAGTTATTCTCACGGACTTCAGTACCAATATTTCACAAAAAGGTGGATATGACGTATTTAAAAAGGTGATTAAGAGCAACACAAATTTTCACAAGAATGTGCAACATAGAAAGAATAAATTTAGAGAAAGGGACATTGCATAGATAAAACCTCTGAAACGCCTTCAGGTATTACATACATGCTTGTTTGTTGAACAAGGTCAAGGTGAATTTATTAAGAAAACCCCAAACATAGAATAAAATAGCAAAATTTGAGAATATTACTAAATTAAATCTATAAGAGCAAATAACTGCAGATTCCTAACAAAACTAATTTCAACAGCAAAATAGGACTTTTTTTCTAGCTAAAGCACCACATTTCTAATAAAATTAAGCTACTGAAAGGAACTACAAAAGCAAGCCAAGCTAATTACAAACAGCTTAAAACGCAGTACCTCAGCTGAAGGAATGTTACTATTACTACTCGACATCGCAGACATAAGCATGAACATACAAATCACGAGAACAATGACAGCAATCGAGAGCCTTGTGAACATGGCCTTAACACCACTTAATTGCTGCTTCAGCGGTTGCCGATACCCAGGCCTGTGGCAAAACCGCCATAACCATCAGATCCAATGCGATATTCGATCAAATGAACATACATAGACGAAAACTTGCATATATTTGGTGAAAATAAGAGATTTATGCATAAAATTAAGTGAATTTACCTCCGCATTTTGTTAAGATCCGTGAAATGGAGAATCCTGTAAAGCTTCAAATTCGTGTGAAGGTGAGAGTAGTGAAGAATTTTGTGCGCTGAATCTTTGGAGAAATCTGCCGACACTACGCGGATTGAAGGCTGGGAAAAAAAATTTTGAGTAAGAAATGGAGGAAACAATTTATATACTAATCGTGTTATGGAAGTCAGGGGTTTATTAATTTTAGAAATTTGTACCTAAAGGTCGCTTTGTTTCATATCTCAAGGGCAGCAAGA
>JACEIK010000320.1:232836-270396 GCA_018107945.1 Datura stramonium | reverse complement strand
CAAACAACTTGTTATAGAAAACTAATGGCGCTTGCTTATAACATCATCTTCTTTGATAGATGTTTAGAGCCTCAGTTTTATTTTCTTCGCCGGCACCCACCGCACTCTTTGATCCTTCCTCAGTTGCTATTTGGTACTTGGTATTGATATCCCAGGTCCTTCAGCTGCTAATACTTCTACTGAATGGACAATCCTTTTTTGGGTTTCTGTTGCTGAAAATTTCACCATACGAGAAATTGTTTGGTATCCAATATGAGCAGCTGAATTCTGGTTCAACTGTTCATCATCTTTGAGTAGTTACTTTTTCTATTTCTGGGTTTTGTTTGAAGATGGCTACTGTTAATGAAATTGCAGCTTTTACCTACCTGGGGTTAAGTAATGCTGTTTCTCCTAGACGATGTCGTTTGGTTGTTCCTCAAAATTGGTTGAAATTGAGGAGTACCCGATCATGTTCAAGGGTTTTGGGTGGTGCGGGTCAAAACCCTAGTTTTGTTAATCCAAGGAGGAATGGGTTTAGGTTGTTTAATTCGGTTGAATTGGATAGGTTTGTGACAAGTGATGATGAGGAGAATGAGATGAGTGATTGTTTTTTCGAGGCAATTGAGGAATTAGAACGAATGACGAGAGAGCCTTCAGATGTTCTTGAGGAAATGAACGAGCGGTTATCGGATAGAGAATTGCAGTTGGTGTTGGTGTACTTTGCGCAGGAAGGGAGGGACTCGTGGTGTGCGTTGGAGGTATTTGAGTGGCTAAGGAAAGAGAATAGAGTTGATAAGGAGACGATGGAGCTTATGGTTTCCATAATGTGTGGATGGGTGCAGAAGTTGATTGGGTCTAAGAGTGAACCCGGGGATGTAGTGGACCTGCTGGTGGATATGGACTGTGTAGGATTGAACCCTAGTTTCAGTATGGTTGAGAAGGTTATTTCTTTGTATTGGGACGCGGGTGAGAGGGAGGGAGCTGTGTCTTTCGTGAAGGAGGTGTTGAGGAGGCAGATTGGTTACACAGATGGCAATGCAGATGGGCGTAAGGCTGGTCCTGCTGGTTATCTTGCCTGGAAGATGATGGTAATCCTTATATAATATATACTCATCGAGTTTTATGCTAAGTACTCCACTTGTTAGCTGTAAATATTTGGTGTATTTCTGCCATTAGAAAGGTGATGTCATCGAGTATTTGTTTTGAACTCTTCATTGGAAAAACAAAGAGTCATGCCTTCGATTGGCTTGTATTCTTTTCTAGTCATTCTGTTTGGTCATGTTAATGTCATGCTATCTTATTTGCCAAAACAAATGTCATGCTACCCTTATGCTTACTGAAAATTACAGTAAAATTAGGATTTCTCTCCCTAGCTTTGAGTAATATGGTATTGGAATGAAGCAAATAACCCACCATGATATTTGGGCAGTTATGTATATATTCTGTTTTCCGGCATCCTTGTTGAGAAACATGCGTGCCTTGTTGTGCTACTTGAATAAGATTACTTGTAGCATGTTTGATTGTTTGTAGATGGTTGTTGGCGAAACTTTTGGGTCGGTCTGGTTGAATAGGTTGTGGCAGCCAATTCACAAATTATGATTCCCAAATAAAGTTAGACAACTAACGTTGATAAGGGGACTCTTTTTTTGCTATGGGATCTATGATCACTTCACCGTGAATTTATTGCTGCAAACTCTCTGTCTTCCAGTTAAACTACTCTGTCTTTTAGTTTTGAGAAAGTGATATGGTCCAATGTTTTGTTATATAGTAGAAAGAAAGGGGGGTCACTACCAAGTAGAGGGGAAAAAGGTCTGGTAGTAACTTCTTCATGTTTTATATTACCTTATCAAAAAAGGTATTTGTATGTATGCATATACATAATATGTATGTATTATGTATACCTTGTCTTTTCTGATGCACGATTTTCCTGCTTCTAGGATATGCTTTGCAAAATTATATCCATGTCTTATAGCTTTAGTCTTTCTGTCAGGAGGAGGGTAATTACAAGGATGCAGTCAAATTAGTTATTGACATTCGAGATTCTGGGTTGAAGCCAGAGTTATACAGCTATTTGATTGCAATGACAGCTGTGGTAAAAGAGCTGAATGAATTTGGAAAAGCTTTACGCAAATTAAAAGGTTTTGCCACAACTGGTCTTATTGCTGAGTTTGATTTAGAAAATCTAAGGCTCATTGAAGAATATCAAGCAGATCTGCTGGCTGAGGGTGTACAGTTGTCCAATTGGTTGATTCGAGAGGGTGGCCCTTCTCTTTTTGGGGTGGTTCATGAGAGGCTTCTTGCAATGTATGTATGTGCTGGCCGTGGAATAGAAGCTGAGCGACATTTGTGGCAAATGAAGTTGGCTGGCAAGGAAGTCAGCGGAGATCTTCATGACATTGTCTTAGCAATATGTGCTTCCCAAAAGGAGCTAGGCCCCATCTCAAGGTTGCTTACACGAATGGAGGTTTCAAGCTCATTACAGAAAAAGAAAACATTAACATGGCTGTTGAGAGGCTACATTAAAGGCGGGCACTTAGAGAATGCTGCAGAAACAGTAATTAAGATGCTAGACTTGGGTTTGTATCCTGATTTTCTGGACAGAGCAGCTGTGCTGCAGAGACTAAGGAGAAGAATTCAACAATCTGGAAGCTTGGAAACTTACCTTAACCTTTGCAAACACCTTTCAGATGCTAGTTTGATTGGTCCCTGTCTTGTATATCTGTATATAAAGAAATATAGGCTTTGGATAATAAGGACGCTTTGAGCAAGCAACTTGGAGAAGCCTCCCGCCTGTTCTGAAGCTACAAGAAGACGGTGCTCTTGTTTGTTGCTGGCTTTGGCTTTGATGTGTATAATATGTGTATAGTTTTAGATGTTTTTTGAAACGTATAGTGAGCTAGAAAGCAAGATGTTGGCTGCTGGTCTTAGTTTACATGTCCAGAATTGCAATGTTGAGCTTCTTGTTCTCAAGTTCAAGTTCAAGTATATAATGTACATGTAAAAGTACTCTATTTACCTCCCACATCCTGAGAATGAATAAATAAACTATGCCCTGTGTTTCAAGTGTGTTGTCCTGGCATTACTTTCGAGCTGACTATTATTGTCAGATAACTATGAAAAGTCTCATTTGTGGAACAATTGATTTGGTGTGATTGCGTCATTAGCTTACTCCCCCCTCTCCTTCCTTTTATTTTAACCTTTTATCTAATAATTCTATTTTATATTTTATCCCACCTTTCTTGTGCCCTATTTTTCAAATTGCTAATTTGTGACATTATGTAGTGATAGAAAACGATATAAACTATCCAAATATTATATTCATCAAAATAATATAATATGATATAATACAATATACTAGAAACAATACCCTTCTAGCTAGGGGCGAATTTATAGGGGTTAATATAGTGCACGTGAATCTGAGGTCTCTCTATAAAATTAGATATTTTATGTATATATTTTCTAAAATTGGTATGATAATATTTGCTAGTACCCATGCTACAAGAAGGCGAAAGAGTGCACTTGATGTATTATTTACCGGAAGGACTACGAATCAATAAACCAATTAATAATACTCTAAACATAATTAATTCTATAATTTGGTTTGATTATCTTTTAATCTTTTGAGTCCTCTCTTAAAATTTTTAAGTGTTTTATGACAATTATTTATAGTTTTCCATTGAATATATGGAAAAAAAAAACTATTAAAATTTTCTTGTCACAAACGACCAAGTACGTATTATTATAACATTTAATCAAAAAAAAAATTGATGGAAATTGTAAATTGACTCGAAAGAATATCAATAATAAAATTAGACATTAACTCACACTGAGATTAAACGAAATTAGGCATATTAAATGTATTATTATTGAATTTTAATACTACATTTTTATTAGTGCTTTAGTTGGACCTTTAGATGCTTAATTCTTTAATTGGGGACTATTAAAGCATTGAAGGATTTAAAATAAAATAATAATACATTTTTATTAGTGCTTTAGTTGACCTTAGATGCTTAATTCTTTAATTGGGGACTATTAAAGCATTGAAGGATTTAAAATAAAATAATAATATTATTATTTTTTTTGTTTTTTTAATTGTTTGTTTGTGTTTGTTTTTGGTTTTAAATAAAATAATAATAATAATATCACTTTGGTCCCTTAATTATTAGTAAACTCTAATTTTAGTTAATTTTTAATTAATTATAAAATGTGTAATTTTTTTTTATCTCTATTAAAAAAAAAAGGAAACAAAAACGCCATTTCAGCTTTGGAGCTCGTTGCTCTTCTTCTCTCATCTCTCCGTCAAACTAATCGGTATGAGAGTAATAAATTATGGTGATTTTTATATTTTTTTACAACCCCTTTAATGTATAACAACCAATCAGTATATTATAACCATTATCCATCTTGAATTCTTTCAAAGATTTGCAATCTCATTTTTTGCCCACTAACTGCTTGTGAAAATGCCTCAACAAATTTTCCGTTATCATTTGGCGAATTAAGTTGATATATGTTGGTGGGTCGTTGAGGTTTATGTAATTGGTTTGAGGAAATTAAGGATTTTGATTTCAATTTTTTGTTTCCTGGTTCAGTTTTTTGTTTTTAGGAATTAGGTTGTCATGATACAAGGTAGTCGTCTTCGGTTGAAAGGGTGGCAGCAGGCTGCTGTTGCAGTTGGTTCTGCCGTGGGTGCGTTGTTAGATCCTCGAAGAGCTGATCTTATTGCTGCTTTGGGCGAGACGACGGGGAAACCAGCTTTTGATAGGGTTCTTGAAAGGATGAAGAAGAGCCCCGAAGGCAGGGTAAGGTCTTTTACTTTATTTATTTTCTTAATTTGATTCATTTTGCTTGCTCTTCCTTTATATATTTGATTTGCTAGTCCCATCACATCGGCTGAGTAGTCTTTAAGAAATACTCCTATTATATTTTGTGAAAGGTTCTTTGTAGTGCAATTTAGAAGGTGTTTGTGATTACTCTGTTTAGCTTAAACGTCCATGAACTACTGCATAAAATTTAAATATGCAAACTGTTTAACGACAAAGTGGATGTCACCTGAAATTATTTTTATTCTTGTATTAGAACAAATAACACTTCCTTTAATACTTGTTAGAGATTTCTGACCTACATTGCATGGATTCTCCATTTGTGTTGATTTACCTCGAACATCTATGAAGAGGGTATAGTCACTTAATGTTGATACTTCAAATATTTATAGCAACTTATAATTGAAACGCACCTTTACTATATGGCAATGGTCACTTGTGATCCGTGCTGGCAACTGAAGTTTATTGTGAACTAACAAAGAGCACAAGTTTTGAGTATCTTTCAGTCCCTCCTTACTCTGTAATAGGCGGTAGCTAATGAATATCCGAATTGCCAGAAATCGATGAAACAGAACCAACTGGTTTCTGATAAAAGAAGACAGTTCCTTCATACTCCTACCCTTTGCAAGCAGCCCATTGAAGCCAAATTCCCAGTATTATGAGAAGAATGACCACCTAGTTCTTCGAGTACCAATTTAGGGATGTCTACCTGCCTTAATTGACTGAGAAGTTGCTGCAGTTTGTAGTCCTTACTATTTGCTGCAATTTCTTGAGCTATCTGTAGCAGGTTTAGGTTGTCTCATGCATCACTTATTTTCAAGACATCCAATTTGATTGTGCATTAGTTAACCATACTCATCATGACAAGTACTGTCATGAAAGAACCTCAAAATTTAAAATGCAATTAGATTAATCTAATTTAAATGCAGTTATATTAATATTGATAGTTAAAATCAATAATGTTAGTCAGACTCGTGCACTCATAGAAATGTTGCTGTCCTGAAAGACTCTCAACTTTTTTTTCAATTTTCCTAGGAAGGATTCCAATATCGTTACTTCCTTCCAGCTTCAGTGTTTCATCACTTGAGCCAGAGCAGCAGCAATTATAGCCTGTTCTACATCCTTGCTATGAGGCAACAACACTGGCCATCTTTCCTCTTTTTTCTCTGGTGGCATTGACTTCTTTCACATCATATTTTCTGGTTCTCTTAATGTTCCCTGAGACTCCCATAATTCCTCCCATTGGATCAGCTGCATTTCCAAATCTTGTTTTCTTAAGACCTTCCAGAAATGGGGTACTCGCTGTCTCCTTAAAAACCTGGATGAATAAAATCATGGAGCGTCAATATTAAGTAGGTTCCCATTGGAAATACTTTGGCTTCAAACTCTTGTGCACAGGAGGGACTGTCTGGTCTGTGATGATGTTAGAGATAATGTTCTCATTAGCAAATTCATCCCAAGGTTGGCATGACTTGGGGTTAGTAAAAGCGATATGTTCCTTGCCATGCTGAGGCTTCCAGATAGCAGAGGAGTCCAAGAAGACATCAAACAGCTTGCTTCATTCAAACCTATCACTACCCTTTTTCATCATTTCAGACTCTAGGTCCCAGAGCATCTTCTGTGCTCTCTCGTATGCCTTGAGGTGGGAATCTAACACCTCTGGGCCATCTCCCGCTGCTGGTTTAACTCTGCGAAGGGTCTCTTTACCTCACCAACTCTGCCTAGTTTCATCAAGCATATACCCAAATTGGACATCTTGTTGTTTTCTGGTGCAATCACTAATCCTCCTGTAAGCTTCCTCTGCTTCAATGTAGTTGTTTTGCTGTCACCCTAAGATTTCAGCATCTATTGGAATCCTTATCACTTAACACCACATGCCTAACTGAAAGCATTGTGAACCTGCCCATAGCTGTTGCCTATTTAAGGCGTGTGCAGCGGTGTTGAAGTACATCTAGGTGCAACTTTATTTGCTTGATAGCTTGATGTAAGGCGCAGTTAGGGGTTCACTTATGCAGTGAACAGCATGGCTCATGTAGAAGCTTGGAAACTCTTAGCTTTGTTGTTCTTCTCTTTTGCGTTCCTAATGAGTTTTCTATTTTGTCCTAGCTCCAACGGATGAGCCAATCTCTACAATGCTTCTGCTCATCTTGCTTGTCAAAGTGTGAGGTCTCTATGCCTGTTTGTGCAGGCAATCTGTACAAACTCCAAAAGGGCTAACAGTTATAAGGCAGATAGTACTTACATACAGGTAGGGCAACTTTAGTGCTAGTCTTAAAAGTGGATAGGAGTAAATTGTGTAAAATCTTATGGTTGTCCAGTTCAGCCATTATACTGTCAGAATTACTTTGACCATTTTGAGTAGATGGTTAACATGAAAGCTTGTGATATATGTTAAATTGTTTACCTTTTTATTAGAGTACTCACTATCTCATTTGACTCTTTTCGTTCTATCCTTTTTAACATGAAAGCTTGTGATATATGTTAAATTGTTTACCATTTTATTAGAGTACTCACTATCTCATTTGACTCTTTTCGTTCTATCCTTTTTAAGTTTTCTATAACTAGGTTGAAGTATATTTTCATTTAATGATTGTACTTTTGGATGTATCACTCTTATACCTCAGGAAATACTGTCGGAGCGACCTCGTGTGATCTCCACAAAAGTGGGGCATGCATGGGACCTACCTGATAACACTTTTGGTGCTGCATACGCAAGATTTATGGGATCTAGGAACTTTTCACCTGATGATCGTCCACCAGTGCGATTCATGGAAACTGAAGAGTTGGCATATGTAGCTATGCGCGCTCGTGAGGTGCATGACTTTTGGCACACCCTTTTTGGCCTTCCAACGAACCTGATCGGAGAAACAGCGTTAAAGGTGATCGAGTTTGAACAGATGCTACTCCCCATGTGTTTGATGTCAGTGCTTGGGGGTACAGCAAGGTTTAGTGACAAGCAAAGAAGAGTGTTCTACCAGCATTACTTCCCATGGGCGCTTAAGGCTGGAGCTCGTAGCACCGATCTTATGTGCGTGTACTATGAAAAACATTTTCACGAGGATTTGGAAGATGTTCGCCGCAAATGGGGAATAATTCCAGCTCCACCTCCTCCAAGACCAAATGCAACAATTGGTGTACCTCTTTGAAGATGAACTGAATCTATGTTGCTCGAACTCTCCAAAAATGTTGTTGGATGCATGTCCGATCCTCTGGAAGTAGTGCATTTTTGAAGAATCTGCGGAATATAGGAGTCTATTACCTACTTTCCTCGCAATTTTTTCTATATGAACAAATGTAAATATCTACTATGACTATGAGTGTAGTAACACAAAGGCGGAGCATCATACTTATGGACCTATTGCAGTTTGTCTTTGCAGTGTCTGTTGTTTCCTATATATGTGCAAACCTTTAAGGTTTCTGTGAGCTATTTTCTTTTGTTCTCATTCCCATTTGGTTAAGTTGTTTGTACTTGTTAGTTTCTAAGGTGGGATGAAATGTTTTTCTTATCACACCATTGTCACGGAACCAACACAATTCCTTGCTATGAAACTACTTATATCTCTTGAAGTTTTGGTAATGATAGAAGACAAAATGGTTAGCAGTGATAAAATAGCTGTTCCACTTAATAGATAGAAGTCATGAGAGTAGCATAATAATATGCATATTGAAGGAATCTCTCTCCATTGCCAGCTAGAATGATCTAACCTATAGGAAATGTTAATCTCAGTTCAGCAAATACTATTGTTGGTCGATCCATGCAAGTTGATCTGAACACGACAGTTAAAAAAATGCTATCATTATAGGAAATGCAGTGGCCCAAATCTGATCCAAAATTATCACCTTATATATAAACAAGCACAGATATGAAGTTTAAGCAAGAAAAGCTGTTCAATCAAATGATCAATCAACAAAAGTCAGCATATTACATTGACACTAACTTTAGTTTCATGGGTGTCAACTGGGACTTTGGCCGAAAGCTTATGCAGCGAACACTTCACAACAACCTGAAGTACTCACAATTACAATTACAACATAGTCATAAAGACAAAAAGGTAAAGAAGTGATAAAAACAATTATCCAACTGTGGGTTGGAGAACTGCTTAGTTGCTGCCACCGCCGAAGAGATAACCCAAAGAAGATCCACCTCCAGGAGCAGCATGGACTTTGGTAGATGGCCGGTCCTACATCAAGGTAAATAGCCGCAGTTAAAACTAGGCACGCTTATTGAGGAATCAACAATTGATTATACAAGACGAGAATTAACAAGATCTACTCTACTGAAAGAGGCGAAAATTATTTCATCATAAATCAATGGCAAACTGGGAAATATCGTTTGCCACTAGGAACTAAAGCATTTTAATCTGAATGGGATTCTAAATGGCAAGCAAATGCCACAGATCAATATCAAAATCCACAACAATATTTAAAAAGTCATAGATGCCCACTAATTCATAGACTGGTGCCAATGTAACATTTGAGCAAAAATGCTATCAAGAAATTCATGATAGCGAAGCTAACAATACAAGTTCAATACCTGATAGATCGAAATCCAACAATCCTTCCCTATTCAATAATTTGGACGGAAGGATTGTAATTAAGAATAGAGAGATTAAACCTTGAGATCAGTGTTATTAAAAGTCATTGCACAATATGAAACAAAGGATCATTTGTCCATGGTTTCTCTTCATGGGTGAAACCATGAAGCTTTAGAGAAGTGTGCAATTCAAATAATGATGTGCAAAGAGATCCCAATAAGAAACAATCAGTTCTTTAAATCTCAACTTTGTAAAATTGGATTAATATCGGCATAATTTTATATCGGATGTTGAAATTAGTTCTTTTAATTGCATTTTCATTATTATTATACTATTAATCCACATGTGTTGGTAGTTCTTAATTTTCCGTAACATGTATGCCTAGAAAGTGCGGTTCACTTCATATTTTTTGCTTCAAACCCCATTGAGCTTGTTGCTTTTTTATTTCGCTTTTCACTTTTGGAAACACTGCAGGAGATGAGGTTCCAGCCTGCATTTTGGTGCATCCGGAAAGAAAGAAATCTCAGATGATTCGAAGGAATCTCTACTCTCCACATAGCTTCTCAAAACTAGATGCTTAAAGAATCTTTTTGTTGGTGTAAACTCGAAAATGTAAAGAGTCTTTTGATAATTTCATGTAGGTAGTAGAGTGGTAGAGCAGGGTTATAGTCTGGAGCATTTATCTGTTCCCTTACCATTATTATTACTATTACGCTAGTATTATCTTATGTGCCGATTCTACTATTACGGTTGTTTCTTTTACTTTGATTATATTTAATATTTGTATTTTCAGTACTTTTCTTTCTTCGAATCTTTTATCATAGCTTATACACTACCATTTCTTTCAAGCCATTTTTCTGAAAAATGATTTTCTTGAGCCGAGGGTCTATCAAAAACAGTCTATCTACCCCACAAAGGTAGGGTTAAGGTCTGAGTACATCCACCTTCTCCTATGTTGTTGTCTGATAATTTCATGGATTTCTTAGCTCCTTGAGTTACCTGTAGTAACCTAAGTTGCACGAACTCTTCATTTTCGATGCTGTGCCCATGTCAGATTCTCAAAAAATACACTACTTTTAGAGAATCCGACACACACCCGTTGACATTTTTTAAGAGTCCGAGCAACATAGATAGTAACCACAGGAATATTATACAGGACCACCATTTTGCCTAACTACAGTAACCATTGGCTTAGCTCCTTGAGTTACCTGTAGTAACCACAGAATATTATACAGGACCACAGTTTTCGCCTAACTACGGTAACCATTGGCATCTTCTGGATGTACATTCCTGAAAACTTCTTACTTTGCTTGATAACTAGATTAAGAAAAAACTATATTGGAGATGAATGCTTAGAATCTGTGGATTAGCTTGAATTGCATAGGATTTGGACCCAAATATCCTTAGCTCTCTATTGTAGCAAATCCTTCTCAGATAAAAAGGGAATTAGCTAGAAACAGTTGGTGGTGAATAACTAGTCCACATTGATTACCAGCAGCTATCAGTTGACAATGCAGCCCAGCCAACTAGTTGCCAGAAGCTAAAATATGGTCAATGAATCAAAAGGGCTGAAACTTCTGCTAGTTTAGAACATTGGTGGAAAGGAAGGATCATGCTTTAGAGTAAAGAATAAGCCTAATGGACGGGAAAGAAATTACAGAAATAGAAGCAGGGTTTGAGGGCAAGTGCATCTGTATATATTCACTGTTACACCACGAAAATGTCTCACAGATTCGAACAACATTTAAATCCAAAATTACCTGATTTGACCGATGAGTCAGATATTAGAAGTGACGATGCAATGGGAATTGAAATAAAAGGTAATAGATGCATTCAGTAACTCAATCAAAAGTCATCTCTTAAAGCACAAGTTACAGATGATAGAAGCACGAAAATCACAAGTTCACACTTGTGGGGATAGCATGTCATATCCAAGACACTCCCAGAATTTTTTGATAACTAAGTTACCGTGCTGTATCATGTAATTTTCACAGATTTTGCTGTGTTTTTCAGCACTCAATAAATGTTACATAAACCTAAAAATTGAAGATTTCATTTATGTTGGGAAGCAAATGGATGGTAGGAAAAGTTGAATGGATCCTAACATAAATTGCGAGAAATAAACTAAATCCAGTCCAACCTATTGTTTGTGATAATTGATGAAAGCTAATCTGTGTGCATTATTAATCATTATTATTTCCAAGTCCCTTTTTTTTTTACTTCAATTATTCCATATCTTTGTTAAACTCATTTTTAAACAAGTACAAAAAAAATTTCACCCTGTTTATTTTCCGCAGCAACTACAGTATGGCCAAAGATGATTGGATTGGAAGTACACTGAAGTAGCAACATTTTGCACACGGAAGCGAGTGGGAGGTGTCTCTACCTAACTTCTCAAACATGCCATTTCATACTTCACAATTTTTTACATCAATTTTTGAAAACTGCCTTTAGAAAAAGTACTTTTTCATCAAGATTTTCTGTCCTTTTTCACATAGGTTTGGGCACCCTAAACAAATGCTGTGTCTGGCCTCTACTCCCAACCACAAAACAATTGGTCATCTGGCTAACTGCATCCTAAATTAATCCATGTCTATTATATTTTCCATGCTACCTATCAATATATCATATATAGATGGAACTTTGGAATTGCATCCCACTGCCTCACCTAATTTTAAATATATGCAAGAGTCCTGGTTTAAGTACATAATCACGTAGCTGAACGCAACATACATCTTACAATTTGTATTATTTTTACCCTAGCAAAAAAAATTTCAACTTCTTTAGATATCTTCATTAATGCCTCTTACAGGCAAGATAAATTCTCTCGTTAGAATCAATAATGCAAGGGTTTAACTGGACTTTGCTGAGGGGAGCCCCAAGCATCCCCAGCAATCAGGTCCTTCCTGATGTACACTCCTCGCAACCTTGCAATTGGTAAGAAGAGGTTGTCTTTGATTCAACCTAAGCTGAGTTGTGATAGTCAATTGTTTCAGAATTACCAGACTTCCATTTGTGAAGGATGAGAAAGGCAAGCTATCTATATTACCCTACCTCAAACAATCAAATATTTCTCCAGCAAAGCATGAAAATGAACTAGACAAGCATTTCAACAGACATCATACTGATTGAAATAAGGGCAATACCGTGATAAAGTTGCCAGTGTTTTGACCATCTCCCCCAAAATGGTTTCTAGAAGCGGTGCTCTGAATACCAGCAGGAATCTGCTTAGTAGCATCAACTGTAGCAGAAGCAGCAGGCTTTGAAGCTGGCTCCTTATTTATTGCCTGCCCTTCACTTTGAACAGCTGGGGCACTTGCTGGGGCGGATTTTGGCGCCTCTCCGCTTCCAAATAAGTATCCCAGTGAACTTTGCCCTCCTCCATAGCTGACTCCACGACCCATATCTCCAATTCTCTCTTGTTAAAGAGTTCCGGGAACACCCTGATTCAAGAAACCAGCAAGATGTAGAAGCAGGCCATATGCATCAAAGATAAGAGAAAAACTTTCAAATAAGTCAGTGAAGATGAAATGCACCATGCAACAACATAAAACAAGAAGCACAGCAGTCAAACAGCAGAAATGAGGAAAGTCATTATACTTTGAGCATTAGTGGAGACTGTGACACTCCTACTAATCTATTTATAATTCAGAAAAGAAACATCAGTACATCACTGAAGTTGATTAGAATTGTCTTGTAACCATATGAAGTCCACTATGATAATGCTGGTGGAAACCATGAAGAACCAAGAAAATATTGATAGAGCTCTAAAAGTTTTGAAGTCTGCATTCTCCTTGCAGTTCAACGAGGGAGACTTGGAGAGTGACATCTATGATTCAACCACATATCAGAAAAAGACTACAGTTATTTTGCCAACACACGGCATCTTAAGCATGCAGGGAGGAAAAAAAAAGGGGGCAGCCCGGTGCACTAAAGCTCCCGCTATGCGCGTGGTCCGGGGAAGGGCCAGACCACAAGGGTCTAAGCATGCAGGGAGAAATAAAAAGAAACAGAAGAAACAGAGATATCATCTTAGTCACAAGGGGAAGAGAAATATTCACAAGTCACTTAACAATCATCTTTTCCTCCTTTGAATTAAACCAAAGTCACCATTATTTTTATGATCTCGAACAAATAAAAGAGCTCTCATCTCTGAGACAATTTCAGACTTGTATATTCCATCATAATCCAAACCTATGGATGAAAGGGACTTTTCCACTCTCCCTTCTTTAGTGCATTCATTTTTAGTTAATTGAGTCCTCCCTAGGCTCAGCATTTTCTCGTTTTCCTTTATGACCTTGGTGCGTAATTGTTCCGATCTCAGGGTGAGGTTGGTGATTATTAAAAGTGGCTGGAAAGTGTCTCTTTATTCCCCTCTTAACTTCAACAGCTAAAGGTGAGTGGAGAAACTTGTCGATTCTCCTAAGCTCCACATTTTCTCCTAAACTATGACCAAATTTCTTACCACCTTTCTCATTGAAAACGAATGAGGAGCCCCCTAGTGCAGACCAAGCTACTCATCACTCCAATCCTTGCTCCACTAATTCATCAACAGCTTCCTAAACTTACACCATGTCTAAGTTCTCTTTCCATCAGCCCAAACAACTGACGGAAGTTCATCTCCCACGCAAACAGAGACTCCTTGAAGTCCTAATACCCCAGATCTCTTGTCAAAAAGCAATAGCATCCCATCACTCACACTCTCCCTTTTTGCATCAGTGATCTTTTACTTTGACAACAACTTCGAATCAAGCCTTAACAATCAAGAATTAGCACCCATCATTACTATTTTCATCAACCATCGTTCTCAATAGTTGTTTAAAGATGACTAAATTGCTTCTTGAAGAAGAAACCCAAAATATCTTAACAATGACAGAACAATCAAACAAAACATTAACAAGCACACAAACCTGAACTCAATTTCATCACAAAAATCAAAAATTAACAAAAAGTAATCAATATCGCAGATCTTTACTTTTGAAACTTCAGATCAAGCCTTAATCATCCAGGATTAACACCCACTATTACTATTTTCATCAACCACTGCTTCTCAATTGTTAAAGATAACTAAATTGCTTCTTGATTGAAGCCCGAATCTCATAACAATGACAGAACAACCAAATAAAAGACTAACAAGCACAAAAACCCGAACTCAACTCCATCACAAAAATCAAACTTTCAACAAAAAAGAAGCAATACCCCAGATCTCTTATCAAAACCAATAGCAACCCCATTATCACTCACACTCCTCCCTTTATGAATCAGTAATCTCTTTACTTTGGGAACTTCGTATCAAGCCGTAATCATCAACGTAATCATCAACCACTAACACCCACTATTACTATTTTCATCAACCACTGGTTCTCAATTGTTAAAGACAACTAAATTGCTTCTTAAACCGAAACCCAAAAATCTCATAACAATGACAGAACAACCAAACAACAACAAATTAACAAGCACACAAACCCGAACTCAAATTTGTCACAAAAATCAAACTTTCAACAAAAAAGAAGCAATACCCCAGATCTCTCATCAAAACCAATAGCATCCCCATTATTACTCACACTCTCCCTTTCTGAATCAGTAATCTCTTTACTTTTGGAACTTCGAATCAAGCCGTAATCATCAACCACTAACACCCACTATTACTATTTTCATCAACCACTGGTTCTCAATTGTTAAAGACAACTAAATTGCTTCTTAAACCGAAACCCAAAAATCTCATAACAATGACAGAACAACCAAACAACAACAAATTAACAACCGCACAAACCCAAACTCAACTTCATCACAAAATATAAAATAAAATACTAAAACATTCAACAAAAAAATCACAACAAAAAACTTGAATCGGAATGATTCTACACAGAAAATAGAGATCTGGGATTTAAAAAATTTCCGGTTACCTTTGATTCTTTCGGATCTGATCAGTGTTTGGATGTGAAGAAATGGAAGTACACTACACTATTGGCGTGAACATGATATAATTATTCTCAAAGAAAAAAGAATGAGGGGCTTTGCTAGAGAAAATATACAAAAAAAAAAACCATGTTAATAATATTTAAATTAAAAAATTAAAAAAGGAAATAATGATGTGATTTGTAAGTATTTTTTATGTTTTAAAAAATATTTAGTAAATTCTAGTTGTTTGATTTAACGAAAATGGTAAGAAAATAAAGATTTAATGGGAACTCATATTTAAAATTACAATTTTTTTTTATATTCAGTTATTTTTTTTAAATATAAATGTTGGTGTAGTTCTTTTATGTGTAACTTATGTCGTGTTTGGTTATTTCTTTATTTGATGTGTAGTTTTTTAAATCTTACAATTTCTGAGATTCGAGAAATTTTTTAGTGTTTTTAATTATAAATTCTTTTTTTATATAGTTTTGTTAAATCTAACGTTAAAAGTTTATTAATGGAATCTCGTATATTTGTTTTTGATAAAACTTCAAAGACCAGAACTACTCATGAATATATTTGAAGGATTATTTAAACTTAACTCAAACATAAAAAATTACTTTTTTATTATTTTCTGCTTTGCTAACCACCATCATAAAATTAATTTTTGAATTATCTTTCTTCTTACTTTTTTTTTAGTATAACCTTCTAACATTTATAAAATCGAAACTAAAATACATATAAAAAATATTTTTATGTTTTTAAATATTTGATTTTTTAAAAATACTAATTGTGTTATATAAAAATGAATAAAAAGGTAATTTGATGGTTAACATGACATGATTGATTATTTGTGGGGGAAATAGAGATGCTTTCCTTGAAAAGGAACAAAGTGAGGGAAAAAAACACAAGAAAAGAAAAAAGGAATAAGCATCTTTTTGTGTTGTTAAATCAAGAAAGAAAAAATAAAAATATAAGAAAATATTTTATTTTTGTTGTTAAATCAAGAAAAGTGTTGTATGTGTGTATATATATACACGTATAACGTAATTATTGTATAAAATATTTTGTGTTTATTATTACACTTTTATCTTTTATTTTCTATATCTAAAATGAAGGAAGGGTATTAAGAAAAAATAAAAAACATATTTTTTTGTTTTGATTTTGTTCGAAAGGGCCTTCTTATTCTCGTGGCTTGATTTGATCAGTAAAAATCAAGCCTCTTTTATACCAATAAATTTGAGTTTGAGAATTGAAATGGCTATTATAAATTATAATTATAATGTTTCATTTTAATTGAATAGTTAATATTCAAGCATGAAAATCTCAAATTACATTGTCCCAACAAACTTCAAACTTTATCTCATGTGATTTCATATCATAATTTCAAATCATAATTTCATCTCGCACGACCAAAAGGGCCCTATATTGTAGACGTTTAAAGTGCGATTTCATGTCGCGATTTGAAACTATGAGATGAAATTAGCATTTGAACATGTGATGAAATCCCAAATTCTCCAAAAAGCTTGATTTGGGATTTCAAATCATGAGATGAGATATTTCAAATGTAAAATTTAACCTACATGTTTATATTTTGTATAAAAAAAAAGTTTATTTTATATATACCAACTATATTTACCAACCATTTATTTAATAACTGTAAACAACCTTTCTACAACTAATATAATGGTCCGTGTGGTAAGACCGGGCCCATGTTATGTGAGGATTATACAGTGCATAAGACACTTACAAAATCATGCTTAATTTTACTTTATTGAATTAAAGTTCGATTTTTAAGTTATATTTTTTTTTTAGTTCGATCTAATCACACTAATAACTTATGAGCTCAGCATAAATTTGGCAATGCAATGTACGTGATATATAATGATTCATGATTCGTGTAAACATATAATATTATGAAAATTAAGTAAATAAATCACATAAGTCATGAAAATATCTAATTATTCATATAGTATAACTCATACTTTTCATTTAGGATTGAATTGATTGAAAATGAGGTAAACCTTTGAGATTTAATTAATACTACACCTTCTGAACACATGAGGTACATAAATTTTAGTAGAATTCCATATTAGTAAGTTAGTAAGTCTTTAACTTAATTATCTCAACCTACAAGATTTCTCCTATGTTTGTCTCTTCTTGATTTCTTGAGGATTGGATGAAAATTCTATATTTTCTTATGTTAATCTTTTAGGTCGCTTCTTTTCTTTTAAGAATTCCTTAAACAAGTAAAGAAATAAAGTGCTTCCTTTTTGACTTTAAATTTGCGATTTTTTGAGTCATAGCGTCAAATCATACTTGAAATAATTTTCAAGACTTTTGCGATGTACAACTATAGGGTCACAATATAGGAATATTTATTTCAGTCCATAATAATATAACTAAAAGAATTTTAAAAAAAAAATAAGGAACTAGGGCTTTTCAAGGGTGCAATATATTCCACTTCAAAATAATCACTGAGGGGTCACAGATCACCACAAAATTAGAGTATATAACAATGATTTTGGACAAAATTGAAATGTATTTTTAAGCCATTTTCCTCAAAAATATTTGTTATCTTGTCAACAAAAAATACAATAAGAAAGAAGAATAAAGTATCCGTAAACTTGACTCAAAAGAAAAACTATCTCAGAAATCTTATTTGCAAAAATAATTAATATATTAGTCATATTTATAGCACGTTTGACTAAATTCTGGGAAAAGGTATAAGTACCCCCAAACTACAGTGATCGTATTTCCAACTCGCACACCTTTCCTTTTAGGGGGTCCTATTACCCCCGAACTATTTTAAAATAGAATAAATAACTGCTATATGTTGATATGGCAAAGAGAGTGTGATGTGATCACTCTTTGGAGGCACGTGAGGTCCAAAAATAGGTCTCAAATTTAATTAATATTGATACATGTCATTTTTAAATTTGATACTTTATAATTAATTAATACACATAATTAATTAAATACTAAAAACTTAAACTAATATATTTTGATTTGTTCTTCCTTTCTTTGTTTGTAAAATATGAATGAAATTTTATTATTTTCGTAATTTGCGATACTAAAAATAAATAGAAATCAGATTAAACTTAGATTGCCTAAAATGGTATTAATTTATTATGAAAATTATAATTTGTAGTAGTGTTTTTATTAATATTACTATCAACACATACACGTATTAATAATCTTAGGTATAAGTAAAATAAAACTTTAAAAGTTCTATAAAGTTTTACATATTATCAACGCATGATCAAATTTATTTGTTTCTGAAGTATTTGATGTTACTAAAGGCAAAATCAACAACATAATGTTACTAGTTGCCAATTTAACACCAAATAAGTATAAATTCTGAAAGTAAGATATTTTTAAAATTACTTCTTTTTTATAAAATAGTTCGTAGGAGTAATAGGACCCTGAGACAAAAGGTATATAGTTAAAAATATATAATTAGAATTCAAAAGGATACTTATGGCTTTTTCCTAAACTATATCAAATCAAAGAATTAAAAAATCAAGTCTCATAATTATCCATTTTAGCAAGAAAAATTACGTTTTCCTACTAAAATATGTCAAATCTAGTTAATTAAAAAAAATCTAGTCTCCTACTATCCATTTTAATAAAAAAAATTTAATAGTTTTCCTAATAAAAAATGTCAAGTCAAAGAATTAAAAAAAGAATCAAGTCTCATACTATCCATTTTAGCAGGAAAATTAATGCTAATAAGAAACATGTCAAGTCAAAGATTTTTTAAAAAAAATCAAGCCTTGTACTATTCATCTTAGTAAGAAAATCAATAATTCATTTATTATCTTACCTTATATTTCTTTTCAATTCAAATTTCCTATGTGTTTGTGCACACTATTTATAGCCATAGATGAATACTCATTTTCACACTTCAATATTCATATTCAAAATATTGTTTGCATACTTTTTCTTATCACAAGCAAATGGCTAAACTTTCATCAACTTTTGTGCTTGTTCCTCCTCCTTGCTTTTAGCGTGTATCTTTTGAAATTGTCATGATCCGTTTTTAAAATAACTAAAGAGATCAAATTGACTATGTTCTAACAGACATTTGAAATCCATCATTTAATCTCTCGATCATCTATAAAAATTCACCGGTCATGTTAATTTGTTTTTTTGAACAGGTAGTAGCGGGATTCGTGATGCGGCTAGTGATAAATTTATACCAAATAATCAATGCTTAACAAATCTGGGTGTATGCAGTTCTAAACTTTGTGATGAACAGTGTTGTGAGAAGAATTGTTTTGATAATTTAAGGGTAAAAACTAAGTGGTGGCTGCAGTGGAGACAAATTCCTGGCTCTCCATTGAGACTTTGCAATTGTCACCATGATTGTTAAAATTAGAAGGGGGAAAAAAAGAAGTGAATTATTTGCTTCTTCTTTTTCTTTTCTTGTATTGTATGTTATTTTTGGAGCATTTGGAATGATGAAATTTTTAATAAGAAATGCTTCTTTTTAAATGGACTCTATACCGTATGAATTTGAATTAATAAGGCCATTAGATTCAATATACACACTAATGCTATTTAGATGAAGTGTTTGCATACAATCGCATCTTGACGCGTGACAACTTCATTTACCCATAAAATTTCATCTATGTCATATATAAAGACTATATGAGCTGATCCATTAATTTTTTAAAAAAAAAAAATTAATAATCTCTTAAACTTCAAACTTCCTTTCTTTTCATCATTTCTCAACCACTTTTCTTCATTCTTCTTCTTTATTGCAGATTTTCTCAACCTTCTTTTTCATTTATCAACATCCTTCTTCATTTAATTTATTCTTCACTTTTATTTCTGTAAGGGCTTAATCATTTTTTTTCATTTTGTTCTCATTCATCTTTTCTTTGGTCAAATTTTTTCTTCATTTCTCCAAAATGGGGCGTGAATTTCTTATGCAAATTCTGGGTAGCCTGTGATGATAACTGTAAGAATTTCACTATTTATTTATTTATAGCCCAATTAATGTAAAACCCATAGCTAATATTTAATGAGGAATAGATTTCATTCGTATACCGATTATTTGATGGAGGCACCGGATTAAGTCTTAGTTAATTCTAACCTCTACAAATTGGTCTTGCTCTCCACTCATTAGGGTTACCACATATTCTCAACTCTTCTTTCCATCACACTATTGTGGTAACGTAAGTCTAGGGCAAGGAGGTAGAAATCACCCTTTTCTACTAATGCCTAATGCTTTCAGCTTCTCTAAGATAATGTCAACCTGCCTGTGCATGTTTTCGTAATGTCTCCGTAAGATTATTATGTTCAAGATCCTGACTGCAGTATTTAAGAGCCAACTGCATGTGGCATCGAGTTGTGATTGTATGAACTCATAATATTACAATTATGAAGATATTAATTTTTTGATGCATTATCGAACACAAGTCACAACTCCGTTCCGTTTTAGTTTGAACGCCTTATGGGTGGCTCTGTGACACCATTTAGAATGCCGCAAGATTTTGATTGTAATTTGATTGTCTCTCTTATTGAAACTATTTGAAAATTGTATTAGAAAGTCACACATAAGCTAACTTGGATTCTTGCATAAGAATATCGTGTGGATTCATAAAGTATTAAAACAAATTCTTACGTTCACTGTTGTCCATAAATGGAAATTAATTATATTTAACGGTTTTGCCCAATTTAAAGTATTCATCTCATTCCTCCCTATACCGGATTGTGCGTTCTGAGGAAGCAGTAACATAGGTTACAACTGTTAATAGTTTGTTTTGTTATTAGACGGTATTGATATTTATTTCTTGGGCAATAAAGCAATTTTGTTTGGACTAATTAAAGTGTTTAGTGTGATTTTTATTTTTATATTAAATAATAACTTATGTATGTGTACTTAATGTTATATAGTTTGTTAGTCATCAAAGTGGCCAAACTAATATGTTTAAAATAAGTACAAGTAAAATATTTATATTTAATTTGTGCATATATTATGTTTATAGTTTGTTAGTCACCAAAACAGCCTATTTTTCTGCGGTGAAAATTTTCTTTATGCAGACCAAAAACATATATTCTTTGAACACATGAGGTACATAAATTTTAGTAGAATTCCATATTAGTGAGTTAGTGTATTTTAACTTACCTCAAGCTTATAAGATTTCACAATCCCTCCTGTTCTTCTTGTTGTTCAAATGTTTAATTCATGATTCAGCTGATCGACGTTTAAGGTAAAAAATTATTTTATTTATTTCAATTGATATCAGATCATTTTTCTTTTTAGCGATCGCTTCAAGAAAGAATGACACGTTTTCTTATTTAGCAAATATTTAATGACACTATCAATATTTTATCTATGTTGGGTTCTACTTATTTGGCAAAAAGTCTACAAAAGTATATTATTCTATTTAAAAATTCATTTAATTTTAAAAGCATCTTTAAAACATTGCAACGTCTTCTCATATTTCTTAAACTTCATGTTTAGTTAAACTATATCACATAAATTAAAACGAAGGCCACCAAATACATGCTTTATTCTCATCTAGCCAATTTCACCCATGCAACTAGGATTGTAATCTATTATTTAATTAATCTAATATATTATTCGTATAATTCATTTCTTATGTTTTATTACAACTCGTAGGAAGAAAAGAATCGAGATTTATTTTTGAAAAATAAAAATTAATCCTACATTTATCTCTCCTTGATATCTTGAGAATTGAATGAATATAATTAAACAATTCACATCTTACTGCAATTATTTTCTGCCTTCTTCTAGCACTTTCATATGAAGCAAAAAGATAAATATAAATCTCCATATAGCAAACATTTAATCAATTACTCAATAACTAAAAGGAGAAAATTGCAATTTTAGTATTTCAAGTTTCAATAATTAACAAATCTCAACTTTAATCCTTAAGATATTCGATAATTACACACATATTCTATATTTAATAAATAAGTTGAAAAATATATATGTAAATATCTCTATCAAAAGAGGAATTACACCTTCATACTATCCATTTTAGTAGAAAAAATTAATAATTTTGTTAATAAAATATGTCAAATGAAGAATGGACAAATCTAGCAAAACAATAATAATTCATCCATTTATTATGTGTTTTGTGCACTGTATTTATAGCCATAGATGAATATTCATTTTCTACTCTTCAATATTAATATTCAAAATATTATTTTTTGCATATATATATATATAATATTATTTTTCTTTAAATTTAATCACAAGAGAAATGGCTAAACTCATCAACTTTGTGCTCGTTCCTCCTCTTATTTTTGCAGCAGGTACCTTTTTCATTCCTCATCATTTATTTTTTTAATTTTTTGCAATTTTCAGATTGATGATATAAATCACTACCAAAATAAATAAATAAATGAAAATTAGTTATGAAATTCATCAAGTAATTCATGAAAAATAATAAAAATAGTTTCTTATATTCGAGGGTGGGTTCAAAATAGTCCATTAAGTGTAGAGTTAACAGCTTTTGTCCTTATAGTTTATCAAAAGTTGATATTTTTAGTTTCCGTCAAGTCTTGTAGATAAGACGGAACTATGAATTCTTTGTGCGTAGTTTCTCACATTTAGAGGTACAATTGTCTAGTTTATACTATTTTTAATTTATTTCGAGAGTCCGGTAAAACTTTTTGAGTTGTAATTTCAGCTTTTATTGTGTGTGTGTGTGAGATCGTGTCTCTTTTTGTGTTGCATATATTTTGTTGGTGTGTTCAATTCTGATTTTTTTCAATCGTTTCCATCAAATCTAACGGATAGAATTCGACAAAAATTAATGAGATTAAAAAGTGTTACCTTTGCAAAATTTAAAAGACCAAAACTGTTAAACACATACTAATTACAGAACTATTTTGAATCAATTCTCAAATATAGGGAACCATTTTGTTATTTTCTCCTAATCCATTGTTAATTAGTTCATAGCTAGTAAATTTTTGGGACTTAAAAGTCCTTGCTTTAAGGCTGACAATGATTTAATTCCGTTAATCACCTGATATAATAACAATAGTAAGATAAAATCTTGCGCATATTTTCTTCGTCAAACTCTATTTATAAAATTATTATATCGGATATATTATTATTATTAGAATTTATTTTAACATTTACTATATATTTTTCTTTTATATATATATAGGTGCAGTGATGCTAGCAAATGGACAGTGCATGACTAATTTGGGCATATGTGGTAGCAAGCTTTGTGACACACAATGTTGTGAAGAAAATTGTTTTAACAATTTCAAGTCAAGAAATCCAAATGCATATTGTGAGATATTGCCAGGAAGTCATGTTCGTTTATGCAATTGTTTTCATGATTGTTAATGATGTTAGATATTTGTTTATGATTAACCAATTAATTTCAATTTAATTTCAAAATTTGTTGCTATTCAAAATTATTGCACAATTTAAGCTTAAATTGATAATATTTCTGTGTGAATTTAAATATTGGTATTATTAAAGGTTAGTCATTTGTTAATGGTTAACTAATTAACATGCATATGATGATATGAACCGAAATGAAGATAAAATGTTTTCACAACTTTATCACAAGCGAATTCAAATATGATTGATGATGTTGTAAAGTCGGATTTACTATAAGGCCCATGAATGTTTTATGAGGAGGAGGAGTTTATTTGATTAAGTTTTTTTGTTTTGTTTTTGTTTTGTTTATTTTTGATGTCATCGCTTATCGACTTAAATAATGTCTTTCAAATGAAGGATCGAATTTGTGATATCACATGATTTTTTATTTTTATTTTTGTTGTTGTTTAAAAAAAAAGATTTGGAGGATGGGGATGATTACAATGTGAGGAATCAAATCCTTATTAAGAAAGTGAAAATTCGTATAGTCAATTAACCGATCTACTAAAATTTTCCAAGATTTGATTAGTAGAGCGTGTAAAGTTAAAAATAAAAAGCTAATTAATAGTCATCGAAATAAAAATAAATATTTAAATTTATCCTAATCTAGCTAACCACACAAAAAACATAATACTTTTAGAAATCTCAAAGTACCTATGAAGACCTCAATTTTTGGGAATAAAACCTATCTATTTTAGTATATCGATCCATCAAGTTTCGAATATTAGGTGGTTAAACAAAACAAAATGTATAATAATAATAAAAAATTGATTTTACGAATGGAACATGTAAAAAGATATTTATAAAATCGTGTCACACACAAGATAATTATAAATACTCTTTATAATAAGTTTAATTTATATATTGATAAAAATGATAACTAACTCATTATAATTAGAGCCGTTAAATGAACTTGATCTTGGGGCTAGCCCAATCCAATCCGGGTACTTAGGATTGGACTGTGATTTTTGAACTCATTTGGAACCGAGGCTTACGTATCCGATCCAAATTAGCCAACCGGCTCTTTAAGCTATAGGTCCGAGCCGGCCAATGGGCTAACTTCTTTTAGGGAGCGAATTGAGTTGTCCATTTTAAGACTCCTCCAAATGAAGGATTGATCTGCTCTAGTCCATCAAATTTCTTGGCTTGTAGTTTAGAGTTGGCCCGTTTGACAGCTCTAATTACAATAGATTAAAATTCATTAGTAATATAAAGAAAATCTTAAATTATCAATGTATATAACTTAAAAATAATTATTTTTTATATTTCATTTTTGGGGACGGGGGTACTAATACCGTTTCTTGACATCAAACTTTGAGAGCAATAAAAGCACTTATTTTTTAAAAATTGCTTATTTTAAAAAAGTGAAGTGTTTGGCTTACTTTTGGAAAGAAAATGTTATTTCGTAATAATAGAAGCTGTTTTTCGGAAGCTAAAAACTAGTTTTTCTCCAAAGCATTTTTGAGAAAAATACACTAAAAAATAGTTCTAAAAAGTTTGACCAAACACTAATTAAGCCGTCGTAGGTATTTTTAAATTTATCTAATAAATACAAACTGCTTTTCACCAAAATATTTAAAAATATATAATTAAAAAAATTTATTTATCTAAATAAATTGATTATAGAAATTTTTCAAACATATTATAAGTTTTTGGGAAAGACTAATTATTCTCTTGCCTTGGTCCTAACACTAAGAATTTTGACAAAATTATTCACTGACCCAAAAAAAAACATATTTTTTCCATTTTACTGGATTTACATAACCAAAAATCAAAGAGGAAAAAAATAAGTCAAACTTCATACATTCTACACTCTATTTATATAGCCCTAGCTAGATGAACAATGCAACAACAACTTTGATAATCCACCCCAAAAATTTTAATTTTTAACCACATTAATTCCCTCATAGGCAAAAATGGCCAATTCCTCAACCACTTTATTCATGTTGCTCCTCCTTATGGTTGCATCAGGTAATTCGCTAAGCCGATCTGATTTTCACTAGCGCTTGATATAATAACTAACAGTAGTAAGATAACTATAAATTTTTTTAAATTTAATTTTTGGCTATTTATTTTGTTTATATAGGTTCAATGAAAGCAGCAATTAAAGGGCCATGCTTGACTAATTTTGGGCAGCTGTGGCAGCAAGACTTGTGACACAGATTGTTGTAAAACAATTGTTTGACAAGTTCAAGTCAAAAACTAACTCCAGTTTGTGAGATACTGCCTGGAAGTTCAACTCATGATGCAATTGTTATCATGATTGTTAATTAAAAATAGAGTTTATAAGATTAATGTTATAATCATGTTTTAGAAATATGAAATGTGATAAATCACATTATTTATAAGGTTAACGCTATATTATGATTTTAGTTTTTGTAAGTGTTATTCAACTTACTATACTTTTTACCTTTCAATCAAATGGTGTGAGCGATTTTACCTTTAGGGTAATAAGATTCACAAAAAACTTAACGGATAGTTAACTACATCTAAGGATAATTTTGGGATTTAAAACTTTTAATGGCCATTATTTTCATATTTTGCACTCTAATCTAGGGGTGGGCATGGTATGGTATATATCATATACCATATCAAAATTAAAATTTTTTATTACCGCGGTGATGAATATTATGGTATTTGAATGGATGTTAAATTTTTTTGATATTTTGATACACGATATTCGTATTTATAAAATAAATATTAAAATACCGAATACCTACTCTAGCCCCTTTAGTTTTGATTTCAAATTTTGTTTAATTTTGATTAAATTTGGATGGATTCTAATATTTTTGGGTGTTTTGGATATTGTTTTTGAGTATTAAAAATGTGACGACTCTAAGATCTTTTTTAGTTTTAGAGATAGAAATATTATTTTGAAACTTCTTAAGTTTAAGAATGGTATATAAGACTGATCTAGAATGTTTGGTCTAATTATAAGTTATGTCAAGTTTTATTGCGAAACATGAATTAAATCCTTAACGAAAACAAATAGCCGATTGGGTAAACGAGCTTGAAATTGAGTTTAATTTTTGATTGAAAGACTATGTTCATATCATTATTTTGACCTCGAGAAATAAGAATCGTTGAATTTTGAGTTGTATGAGAGAGTTATGATAGAGAAACAATGGGTAATCAAGGAGATATAATCAAGATATGGTTTCTAATTTAAATCTACGAGTTTTACATGAATTTACGTTCTATTAAACGTTAAAGTTGATGATTTTTAAAAGAGTTTTTGGTAAAAGAATTACATGTTGTTTTTGGATGATTCGTGAGCTCGATTCTGATCAAATTTGAATTATAAGTATATATTATTGACCTTTACATACAAGGGATTTTCATTGAGGTATGATTCGTCTACCGACACCTAAGTTAACCAAATATCTATTTTTAATCTAGCATTTATAAATTACAGAAAAATTATCAATTTGCTATCAATATTCCACCAAGATTGAAAATTTATTATGTATTTATTATTATGAAGATGACTTCGTAAGAATATAAATTTTATCAAAATCGAGTTTCATCATATGAGTATTATACCCGATATTGATAAATTAAGAATGTCATTTAGTCTTGAATTTGAGCGATTTTGAGACTATCAACTTAATTTCAAAGAGGAGGTAAGATTCTAACCCTATATCTCGATATTTTTTTCGTGATTCCATCATTTATTTCGTGATTTAATTCAATAAATGGGGGTTGAAAATAGATTTTGTGCCTAAAGCTGAGAAATCATGTTTTGATGATTTGGAGTCTCGATTTAAACTCGATTTTTGATGAAATTTCATATTTGAGGTAATCGTGTTATGGATAAACTTATTGTGCAATAAAATTATTATTTTGATCTTGGGGCTCAAATTGACTTTTTTTGAGCATGGGATGAAACTATGACAATATGAGTATCAATAGACTTTGTATATACTTTCACGTAGAATATGTTTTTGTTAGATTGAAAGTATTTGAGGCAATTTGAAAAGTAAAGATGCATTTGTGAGAGTTCATGAGACGTTTTCAAGATTAAAGATAGGTTATGATTTACTTCTAGACTCCATTTGAAAATAATCATCTTATATTAAGTATGATGGGTTTGGGGCGTGTTGGAGAGTATCATACTGTACGGTGGATGAGTACTTGTACATACTTGTGTATTGTTTAGAGTAATTTTTATTATTAAATATATTAAAAGAATGACATATTATTGTGAAATCTAGGTTTGAGACTTAACTCATAAACAATATATAGATAATTGACTTACTTGATTGTATTAGATGAGCCTTGATTGAATTGTCATTGTCAGCCACTTGAGAATTTAAGCTACCTTTCGTAGTAAAGAGTAACTGAGACGGTTAAATATATGAATTTTTGTGCAGTGTACCTCGTTTTCATACCACTTTCATTGACGACGATATTTATCGATCTATTGTATCCATTTGGCCTAATCTACTCAAATTCATACTTATTTTAAAATTTTTCATATATTCTGTAATGCCGATTGAAATTATATTAAAAAATTGAATTAAAATTAAATGAAAGAGAAATTTTAAACTGAAAATAATATTCAAAAATTTATTAGTTACGTGAAAAAAAAAGAAAGAAAGAGAACGTGAATACTTGAGGAAAACATCTATAAGGAAAAGAAAGATGATCACCTATCATCTACCAATGTTCAAAGAAAAATAATTAAGAATAGGAGTAGTCAATGCCATAAAGGCAAATAAAGATAATTTAATTAAAAATTAAGTGTAGGATATCAATGCCATAAAGACAATTAAAGATAATTCAATTGGGCAACAACATATTTTTTGACCAAATTAATATTGCTTTTTGAGATATTATAATAAAATTATTATTACATTATCTTTTAAATATTTTAATTTGAATTTTATGGTACCAGAAAGCAAATGTAATGTACATAATTGTTTAATAAAATCATCATTTGTTTGAACTAATTCGTTTCTATATGAATGTCGTCATTATTTTTTTATTCTCTTTTATTTTGCAAAAAAAAAGTTAAAATTTAAAATGGTGAGCAATAACTAAGAAGAAGGTATGGAAAGAGAGAGGAAAAGTGGGGAGTGGGGTGTTTTTGTGGCGTCGGTGAGCCGTGAGAGAAAGGGACTAATTTTTTTTTAATTTAAAAATTACTATGAAACTCAAAATTAGATCAATTTATGAGATCACGTATTAAATACTGAATTATTTTAACGGAGAAGGGCTAAAATGACCTTGAACTATGAGATTTGGTGCACATTATCCTCCATCCACCCTATGAGTGTTGATCTTTAGAAATAACGTTGGACATGTTTTTAGCCTGATAGGTAAACAAAGGATAATAGTACACCAAATTTCATAGTTTACAGATATTTTAAACCCTTTTTCGGGGAAAAAAATATTTTCATTAACCAAAACAATTTAGCAAGAAAAATCAGATTCTTTCAATTTGATTAATTACCTAATTAAGCCAAAATGGATTTCTAAAAACTAAAAATGAGAAAAAATCCAACCTAAGAAATCTTGTCAAATTCAAACTTCACAAATTAATTATGCACTCTATTTGTACCCCTATGTATATGAACAAATTGCAAAATACTTTGATAATTCATTTCATAAAAAGCATGGCCAATTCCTCAACCACTATATGCATTTTGCTCCTCCTTACTGTTGCATTAGGCATGCTATAACTTATATGTATCCTTCAATATCATTTCTCTTGTACATATACATATAGTAAAAATTAGGTGAGACGGTCCGTTTTTGAGTCTCCGCTAATGAAGTTTTTAGTCACTATTTGAAAAGTAATAGAAAATAGCCATATTTTAAGTACGAAAATAAAATTCAGACAAAAACTAACCCTATTTTAAACACGAAAAAACTCATAAAGATTTAAACCTCATGAATCCTTCTTCGAATTTGAAACTCAACAAAATTTTAAACCCATAAATCGTACCTAATTTTGAGCTTATAAAAGATTTGAACACCATGAATCCTTTCTTAGTTTTGAACCACATGAAACTTTCCTTAGGTTTCACTTCTTAATCCTATCGTGTTTTAATTGGGATATTTTGTCCAAAACTATTTCTGCGTTGAGAGCAGCACAGTTATTTTCATGTGCACACTCTGTACTCCTTCATTTCCACCTATTTGTGTGATTTGATAAGAAATTTAAGAAAATAATATTTTTTAAAAATCCTTGGTTTTATAATAAAGACAATGAGAATGTACCAAAATATCCTTTGATCCGTGATCTTGGAAACAAGTCACATAAAAAGCTAAAATAAAAATTACAAAATAAATAAAAGAACAATCTTTTTTAAACGAACTAAAATTAGCTATTTACTTATTTTTAATATATGTTTTACCAATTATATTTCTATTAATAGGTTTGGTGGTGCAAGCAAGGCAAGATGTAATTTGGGCTCTGTTCTAGAGAGTCATGTGGCTCACAATGCTGTCAACAAAGTGTGTTGAGTTCTTCAGTTCAAAATCCAACTGCAATTTTGTCAATTAGTGCCTGGATATTATTTATGTAATTGTTATCAAGATTGTGAATTATATTAAGAGTGTAAGATTTAAGTTGATGTTCATGTTTTAGAAATGTGAAATGAGATGATTTAAAATGATTAAAATAAATATTTATAATACGTTGTTACTACTTGCTAATTGAGTATCAAATCCACAGACAAAATAATTCTAATAATATTTATTAAATTTGGCTTCAATTGGAAGACGATTGTATGACTTCACTCAAATCACCGTCATTCTATACAAATATCTTGGGTAAAAGAAAACGATCTTGTAAGATATAGAGTTTCTCACAAACTGAATAATTTTTGACATGATACTACTCAAACCAAATAGAGATAATAATAAGCAAATTAAATAATTAATGAGTAGTAACAATTAGCTAAATAGAAAATATTAACCTAATTTTACCGATAGATCTAAATAAACACACAATAAAAGATGACAATGTTTCATACATTCAAATGATGATTTAAGTAGATTTTAAGTTTAGACTCCTTTTTGTTATTTTTTAATACTCTACTTATTTTTATTTGTTAGACCGAGGATCGGCTCAATCCACCAAACCCCACGAGTTAGCAAACTTATTCACCCGGCCAAAAGCCTACCTCTTAAACTAGCTCCAAAACTTATAATCCACCGTTGCTTTAAAAGGGCGGGGGGCGCGAAGCGAGACGTTTTACGAGCACGGCGAGGCGTAAGCCCCGAGATACGAGGCGTAAGTCCCATGGATCTACAGACGTATATCTATGATTTTCAATTTTATAATTTTATTGCTAAGAAAATAAGCAAAAATAACATTTTTAATAATTCTGCAAATAAATTCAAACAAATCTCAATAATATAAAAATATTTTTAATTTATGTAAAATATTTCAGTTGCAAAAGTTCCTATTATATTAATCTCATAATCTCTAAAATAAAATCATCATCCTCTTCATCACCGATATCCCGTAGTTCTTCTCACTCTCAACTAATATTACACCGATTATTGCTTATACATATATTTCAAAAAAAGGATAAAGCGATAAATATTGCAAAAGTTATATAAAAATATAGATAAAATTTCGTATATAGGACCGTGAAATTTATCCTATCATCTTTGAATAATCATAAAAAAATTATTTATAATATTATTTTCAGAGAAGTTTTTTTTTTCTTTTTAGAAATATTATTTTGAATTGTTTATAATTGAATAATACTGTACTTTTACATTGAGAGACATAACTATTAAAGTTGCAACTCTACTTTTGAAAATGCAAATTAGATTACCACAGTTATTATTATTTAAGAGGCAAAAAGTTTAAGTTTATAGAAAAAGGGGATTATACCTTTCCCAACCGCTTAGCTTCAAAATTTTAAATGATTTGGGGCACAAAATTTGTCGTAGAAATGACATTTGCTAATTTTCATTATCATTTTTCATCAAAGATAATTGAGACATAACTTTTTTATTATGGCAGAATAGGGAATGAATGATTTTACTGATTTGAGGATTTCGACTTTGAACTTGAAGAGGTTATATTTTTCTTTGTGACGCATAAACTTGAAAGAGAGACCGATGATAGAGACTTGCGTATATAGTATTATATCAAATAGAAGGTTCGCTCATAGATCAATACAAAGCTATTAATTCAATCTCGATCCAAGATGAGTAACTCCGAGTTCTTCTTCCTATGGTTGGCACGAGAACCCACTCAAAGGGGAAGAATTAGATTCACCTCCCATTCTTACAACCAACCTATGAATCGGCAACTCAAATCGATCGTTGTAAAATCATGTGATTCGGTTCTCATTTACGTACCCCATCGGCATTAACTTAACGTCGCTCTACTCATACTTTAACTCGTTTTTATTTGTACCCAACTACATGATGGAAGTCCCCTCGACCAATCGTCCCTCGACCACCGTCACTGACAACTTGGATTGATCCGATCGTACGCTTGCTTTTTCCAAGAAAGATACCGCCACAGCTCAATCTACGAGTTCACACTAGTCAAACAGCGCTTTTATTTGAATTTCATTTTTCACAAAAGTCGATATTGTCGATTAAGTGTTTTTAATTTTTCGCCTTCACTCTAAAAAATTAAATATATATATATATTGTTAAAACTCCAAAAATAAAAAAAAACACTATAAATTAAAATTTTCAAAAATTAAAAATATTTTTAATTTTTTATTTTTTTTATTTTTTTTATTTTTTTTATTTTTTTTATTTTTTTTATTTTTTTTAGTTTTTTTAATTTTTTCAATTTTTTCTTCTTTTTAAAAATCACAATGGCAAAGATCTAGCAACGTATTTTTTTAAAAAATTAGGTTCTATGCTTTTAGGAACAAATCAGGAAAAAGAAAATATATAAGATTTTTCTTATTACGGAGAGTTAAGGTTTTTGAGAAAACTTCTAGAAGGAAAAAAAAATATATTCTGACTTTTGAATAGTGATAGAAGTTATTTTTTAATTACTTGGCCCCTTCATCTCTAATTAAAAATCACAAGTTTGAGTCTCGTATATGAATTATTTTTATAGAGCTATTTTACTTAATGAGAATTTACATGATATGAATTTATATGGATACCCTAATAAATAAAAAGAATATGTAATTTTCCTTGAAAACAAAAGCATAAGCAAAATGTTTATTACAAATTTAGTGAAATTAATTGAGGTGCATAAAAATTGGGTCTCGAACGTCAATAACAATAGTATTCATCACTTTCACAAATAGAGTTCTGTGAGAATAATGGTGTATGTAGACCTTACCTTTAACTCTCAGAGATAGATAAACTGGCTGATAGACCCTCGCTTAAATAAAGCCTTTCAAATAATATGCAAAACAGATATATATATAGGAAACTAGCAACAACAAAACAATGCAAAATAATGTGAAATGAGAAGTTTTCCACAACAAAGAATAACGACAACGTAGTAATGCTAATACTATCAAAAGACTCAAGTCCACCTACGACCTTCAAACCTATCCCACCGAGAATGCTCCACTGTCACTTGGTCCAAGCACCACAATTATAAAAAAAAAAAATCATAAAGTTTTCCACAACAAAGATTAACAACAACAAGTATGCTAATACTACCGAAAAGACCGAAGGTCCACCTACAACTTTCAAGCCTATCCCGCCGAGAACACTCCACTATCACTTGGTCCAACACCACAATTACAAAAAAAATCATAAACTAACTCGGGGAAGAGAAACCTTGTGATCAAACTCGTAGGTGTATCCAGAGTTTGAAGATGGTGGGGGCACCATTATCTTAATAAATATTAATAAAATTTCAATGATGATTGAGGGATATCGTGTCGGACTGGTCATGGATAGCGTGAGCAATAACAAAAATATAAGTATATAGATCAAATATTATAATAGAATTTTAACAATTGAGGGTAATAGCTTAATGGTTAAGAATGTGCAAAATTTATTAAATGATCCGTGTTTGATTCTTGGCTCAGCCAATTTTTCCGCTTTACTTTTTACCGCAACTCGAACCCAAGTCTCAAGCTTGAAATTGCTCTTGTGTACCAGCATGCCCCCACAAACTTTCATACTATAGGTACACAATTTAATATATAGTAATTTCAAGGTATATACATAATTTTTCAAAGCTAATACATGATTGCACTCTCAAGCATCCACATAGGTCCGCCTCTAATCAAACTGATTTATAAATACTTTATAGCTTATTTATCTGTTTGATAATACTTCAATGAAATGGGGCCAAAATCATAAGTTACATTTTCCGTAAGACACAATCTATAATTTATAATATATTTTAATTTTTTAAATATATCATGTACTATTTTTCTTATTCTTAATATATCTCTATGAAATGCAACGGAAAAATCATAATTAAATATGGAAGTTTCACTAAAATAGAAATCTTCATTAATAACATATAAAACTTGATTTCACATATTTATTTTTCATATTTTCTTTCTCTTTCGTAATATAGAAAATTTAACTCAATGTAAATTTCTAAATTTAATATATATTACACAATATATAAATAATATTTGCTCTTTTAATATACGATATATTAATACAATTGTATGCTCAAATATAAATAATATTTACAATAAATAATATTTTTGTGTAATACAATAAGAAATAATACTACAATAATGTATAATAGTTAATATATATATATAACAAAATTAATTACATATAATTAAAATAGTGGCTTATAATGTAAATATAAGTAATAATAATATATATACTTATTCAAAATTATATAATATATAAAATTTTAAATTTGAAATGTTTTTTTTTATTTGATAATTGGTTTTTTGATTTTTTAATTAAATATTAAAAGATCAAAATCTCAAACAATTTTGAGCTAGATCTTGAAGGATAAGAATATATTTTTTATTTATGGTGAAAAATCATATATACTTTATATATATGTATATAGTAATATACTAGATTATGTAATTTTGATTAACAGATGGAGATTATGAAATATTTTACTCATTTACTAGCATTATGTAACTTTTCTGATTTTAATCTATCATTTCAAATATATTATTTTTCTTATCGGTATAATTTCATAAATAAAATTTTAAAAAAATAAAAATAAATAAATTATTGAGTAAAACATCATACCTAAATATAGGAGCACAATGAAAAAGAAATCATACCAATTGAAGGTACTAAAAAATATTTATGTTCAAAGTTTATAATAACAATTTATTGAAGTTAATTATAAACGTAAGATGAAAAGTAATTTATAGATCCATTAACTATGGTTAAATTATATGATTCTGTATTAAAAAAAATATATATATCATGTAAGATTTATAAACATATATCTTTAAAAGTAACTTTTAAAGATTTGACCTTGTATTATAAATGAAAACATATTGTAATTAATACATATTCATATGTATACAAATTAAAATTATTGTTAGAGGGCAAAATCTTTGGTTTAAAAGGCATGTGATTAGTCATTATTTTATTACATATCTTCAATTTAAGAATTAATTAATTGTTGATTATTTTTACCATTTTTATAAAGATTCTTTTTGATATGATTGGTACTTTCCTTAATAAATAAAAATAAAATGTTCAAATCATAAAGACAACTATATAAAGCAAAGTGAAATTGCATTCCCTCAAACATCAAAAGAATTACTCAAACAAAAAAAGAGAAATTAAAACAATGAGAATGATCAAATCAACTTTTTTTCATTTTCCTATTTCTCATTTTTCAATCAGGTAATAATACTTTACTTATGTTTTTATCTATTTTTTTGGCTTTTGTGATTCATATAACAATTTTAACAATGATTAATTCATGTATTATATACACATGGTTTATTATTTCTTTTTTTTTCAAATTAATTAAAATTAATATTATAAAGTGAAAACCAACAATATCAAGTGCTTTATATCGAAAAATAATATTATGTTTGTACGAACTTTGTCCCTAATCGACTACGTTATTGCTAACTCACATTTTTCTTTTCGTATCGTCACTTTTATTATTATCTAAAATAATTCTTTTATATTATTAGCGTATTTGACGAAACTTTTTTTTTCTTCGTATAGGCAAAATAATACGTGGCAACGGGGCATCAACACCTGCTATAGTAGAGGATAAAATATTAGCAGGAACACCAGCGAAGCCGCCGTATAAGTGCTTGGCGCAATTGGGTCCATGCAGCACTAAATACTGCGATCAGAATTGTTGTAAGAGGCAGTGCTTTAACGACTACAATGATCTTCATCCGGTCGCTATTTGTCAAGAAATTCCTGGTGTTGCTGTTCGTCTTTGTGAGTGTTACCATGATTGTTTTCGTAATTAGTAAATAATGTGAATAATACGGTATCTTTCTTCACACTGTGTGTTTTATACATTTGAAATTTACTGTCGCGTATAGCCAGTAAAAGAGAAAGCGCTTTTATTCTACAAAGTTCATTTTTTATTTTGGACAAATTGTTGTTTTTGCTTACTATTCTATGCAAACAAGATAATAAATTCCTCTTATAACTAAAGTGTTAGACTCTTACTATAACCAACGAATTATTTTCGCCCTTAGAAAATAATGTGAATAACATGATATCTTTCTTTACAATGTTTTTTGTTATGTATTCAAAATTCATTGATTTAACTAATTCTGTCACATATAGCTCATAAAAGAGGAAGCGCTTTTATTGTACATAATTTATTTTTTATTTTGGACAAATTGTTGTTTTCGCCTACTATCCTACACAAACAAGATAATAAATTCCTCTTATAACTAAAGTGTTCGACTTTTAATATAACTAACAAGTTGAGTATTCTAATACAATTGAAGAATCAATTATTCTAGAAAAATTATAGCAGTAACAAATGCAAGTTTGTCACTTTTCATTTAACATTAGTTTAGTATTATGCTTTTTCTAACAAAAATATTTGGACAATCAAGTTATTCAATTAGGGAGAATATTTATCAAATTTAATTTGTATGTTTTTTCTTCAAATTTTTAATTACTCGCTATCTCTACTTTTAAAATTTTTTATTATGAATTAAATTGAAATTTTAATTACTCACATTCCCATTCCTGTGGTACCTTTTATTATAATTGAAAAAAACACTGAACACAATACATGAATACACAAATTCGCAAATCATTTTAATCACTCTACTTTTAAAATTTTTTATTATGAATTAAATTGAAATACATATGCGTGGCATGTTTCCAGAAATTGGTATTCTACTACAACTGAATATCTTATAATTAAAGTATTATACTTTTACTGTAACTAACGATCCGAGTATTCTATTATAACTGAAGACCAATTATTTTAAAAAAACTATAGCAATAACAAACACAACATATAATTAAGTGTTTGCTACCCATTTTGGGATTGATCAGCTAATTAATGGGATTGTGGGAAAATTTTACTTTGGAAAGTAAAATTCTTCCTACCACAAAAGACTATAAAAACAAAAAAAACACAACATATAACACAAACTAATTGAATTCGTGCTGAAAAAATTTATTTTGAAGAATAAAATGCTCCTATCGCTTGGGACCGATCGACTAATTAATGGGGTTCATATAAAAAAATTCACTTTAAAAAATAAAATACTCCCACCTAAAAAAAACTATAAAACATAAAAAGACGCAACATATAATAAAGTGTTTGTTATCCATTTTAGAATCAATCAACTAATTGAATTTGTGTCAAAAAATTTCACTTTTGAAAAATAAAATGTGCAAAAGACTATAAAAACCAAGAAAAAAAAAAGATGGCCGCAAGATCATAAGCCCCGTTCAGTTAGTCCAGTTTAGACTGGACCACGTGAATCACTGTTTTATTTAGAGAAAATTAGAATATTAATATTAGGCTTTTAGTTACAAGTTCTATTAATATTTTATTTTATTTATTTAAATGTTAAATAAATTATAAATATATCAATTTTAATAT
>JACEIK010000320.1:216034-232098 GCA_018107945.1 Datura stramonium | reverse complement strand
ATATTTATTAAATATTTGATTTCTATTTTGTTTGTTCCAATATTTTTGGAAATACTTTCTATTTTTATGAAGCTGTATTTTCTTGTTGGTTTATTAGTTGACAAGTTGTTTAAAAATTTTGATTTTAAAGTTGTTAACTGCTATTTTTGTTTATTTGATTTACACTTGGATTATATATGTTTAGAAATAGGTTTTAAGTGTTTTTGTATATGTTCTTTTAATTTTTTTATCTTATATTGATATGTTGGTATATTTTTTGGGTTTATATAATGTTGATATGTTGATAAGTTGTTTATTTTTTGATTTGTTGATTTATTGGTAGTTAAGTTGTATACGTATTGGTTATAACTAAATATTTATAAAAGAGAACAAAAAAAATTAATTGTCTCATTTTAAATGAACTACGCGATCGCGCAGAATAAACTGAAAATGCGTAGTTATGACAGTAAGTATCAGTAGTAAAGAAGCCTTTTGCGCGATTGCGCAGAAAAAAATTGAAATCGCGTGTTATAAAAAATATAATTTTTAATTTTCTTGTTGAGAAGGAAAAGAAGTTGTCAAATTTGACTAGGAATAAATTATGGTGTAGATTAGATATACATCTCTAAAGGAAAAAGATAAATAAATGTAATGGTTATTTTTTTCTTTTTCTTAGCATAGATATCTACAAATCAGGAGTAATAATTTTTCATAATCATGCTTTATTTTTTTAAAATCAAATTTGATAGTCGAGATAAATTTTCTTTTGTTATATTTAAAAATATAAAACTACTGATATTTTTTATAATTATTTTTTTATAGGTGTATATTTATGTTTTTTTCCTTATTTAAATGGGGTTGAACTATAATTTCTTTTAGCCCGCTAGCCTCTTGGGTTGGGCTGAGGTCAACACGTAAGGCAAAGAAATAATAATAAATTAAATAATTTTTAAAGAAACGTATATACAAATTAAATGAAAAGACAAAATTAATTTAAGAAAAATGTACAAACCATTGAACAGTAAATTAGAGATTAGAGTTTTACTTTTTAGTCTTAAAAATTATAATATCTTGAATTTATTTTGTATGTGAGTTGGATTAGTAAACAAAGGTAGTAATTTATATATATATTTTTTGAATTAATTTATTTTTTGCAACGTGAGTTAGTGCAAGAATGGTGTGAAAGAGAATTCTATTTCAGATGGCAAAAAAATTTATGTTTAGATTGCACCAAAAAAACTAAGAAAATGCTATCTCAGAAGAATAGATTAAAGGAAAAAGTATATAAAATAGATTAAAAAAATAAACTAATTATAAAAAAACGGAGCATTTCATACTAATTTATCTGTAATATCCGATCGAATACAAAATAATAACAATTCGTGCCCCACTATGAGTTTAAAGATTTTTCGCGCATAAGATACCATGACAATATATGAATATATTATGATGGTTTCATGAAATATACATGGCAATATATGAATATTCACGATGGTATCATGAAGTACACCATGCCAATATATGAATATACCGTGATGGTATCATGTATGATTAAGGAGTGTATCCCTAAAGGACTGATCATTCCTCAGTGATACCATGATTGTATATGAATATACTATGACATTATCATGAAGGATTGAGGAGCCCTGCGCTATCCGTGAAGGACTGCTCATTCTCACTGATACCATGACAATATATGGATATACTATGATGGTATTATGAAGGATTACAAGATGAAGTATTTTCTGTAATTAATTGGGGGGAGGGGGGGCATGAAAGTAAAGAGATAGCGATTGATAAATATTTTGATCCAATAGGGCAATTATGTAAGTTTTCCTAAATTAAAGGACTGACCCTTCTACTCCACGACCCACTTAGGGTTAGGTTGGGCTATCATTTGGCCCTCCAGTAAAAAATGCTAATCTTTCCTAACTCATTTAACTCTTTGGCCTGTTAGAGTTGGACTGGGTCATCCCATTTTGACACATTTAACAAGTTTTTGTGTCGACTGCCTCTATTTCGGGGTGATCTTTAATTTTTTCCCCTTAAATTGATGGCCTTTAATTTTTACCCTTCTTTATTTTAGGTGTTAAAAAAGACATAAAACCGCAAGACAAACAAAATTCACAGGGCAAAAAAAAAAATCGCAAGGTATAGGTTAGTTCTAGAAGATAAAAGTTCATGCTACTGAACTTCTACCCCAAGTCATAAATTATGTTATTAAACTTATGCCCAAAGCAAAAGTTCATGCAATTGAGCTTCTCTCCCAAGGCACAAGTTCACGCTACTAAACTTTTTCCCTTTAGGCACAAGTTCATGCTATTGAACTGATGTCCCAGACACAAGTTCATGCTACTTAACTTATGAGGCACAACCTATGTGAATTTATGTCTTAAGACATAACTTGGGTAAAAACTTATGTATTGCGAATTTTATTTTTGTCTTATGATTTTTTTTAGCTATTAAGAATATTTTTTATCATTTTTTTATCACTTGAAGTGCCGAAGGACAAAAATGAAAGCCCACAAATTTAAAGGGCAAAAATTAAAGACCACACTAAAAGAAGGGCATTTGTGCGAATGATCCCATATTTAATAATAATGCAAGCAGGGGCAACTGAATGTAATTGGTGGCCTAAATCCAAAACTATATATTTAATAAAACTAGTTGTTTCTTGCATCGCACTCACATTTCATGTGTCAGGCATGCATCTCATGTCAACTAATAAAAACTTTTTTAAAACCACATATGTATTATTAAAACACTACATCTCAATGCAAGTAATTACTAACTTCACTAAACATTTACTTTTTTTCATATTATAATTCAGCTGATACTATTGTCATGAATGAAGTCATGGTCAAATTCTCAAAAGCAATTTATAAAGGAGCAGCGAAGGTCATGGAAAATAATTTTTTTCTTATATCAATTTTTTGCTCTTGCACTTTACGTCAATTTATGCAACTCTATGCCATTTTATGGGTTGCCTATGCATTTATCCAATCTTAGGGCATGATATGGATATTTATTATTGGACCTACACTTTTCCTACTTGGAAGCGTCCCAAATAATGCGTTGGAGCTCAAGCCTGCTATGATAATGGAGGATCGAGTTCTGCGAAATCACAAGGGAAAAGACAAGTTCAAGCATCCTTACAAACAAAGATGTTCAGAGATTTTTTATCCCATTTAGCCAAATCTCATCAGCACCGTTCATCTCTTACAAAGAATCATAAATCAGGACCATTGATCATGAGTGGGAATGAGACACCTGGCTAGATGAGTCATCTATATCCAGAAGCTTCTACCCAAACAAACTTGCTAAATAGTTTGTATTTTTTCTTTTTTATTCTTTAATGAATTATAAGGTGGACAAATAGAATTTGTACAACTGTAGTTAGCATAACAGAATTTTGATTCTTTATTTTGGTATATATACATGTACAGAAAAAGAGAAGAAATACACATAAAATTTTCACAAGCTCTTCTATTTTCCCAATATTTTATCCCTTTTAGCCAAATCCCATCAGCACCGTTCATCTCTTAAAAGAACCAAATCTGGGGCTTCTTATGAATGCTGACCCATCTTCTCAACTGCTTGCTTTTTGCGACTCCGACTGGTGGTCTTGTCCTCATACTCGCCGATCCATTAGTGGTTATTATATCAGTTTTGGTGGATCTCCTGTTTCATGGAAATCAAAGAAGCAATCTTTAGTCTCCTTATCATCTGTAGAGGCAGAATATCGGTCTATGCGAAGGGTTATGGTTGAAATTACCTGGTTGGTTCGTTTGTTTACTGATCTATCTGTAACTCCATCTTTGTCGGTCTCCTTACACTCCGATAGCCCGACTGTGATTCACATCGCTAAGAACCCTATCTTTCATGAATGTACAAAGCACGTCGACATCGATTGCCATTTTGTTCGGCAATAATTTTTGGCTGGTCTAATTTCCCTCTACTACTTACCGTCTCACTTTCAACTTGCTGATGTCTTCACGAAACCCTTGCCTGGTCCGTCTCATCATTCTCTTATTCGCAAGTTGGGGGTTACTTCATCCCCCTCCAACTTGAGGGGGGGGTTTGGAACTCAAGCCCTCTATGATAATGGAGGATCGAGTTCTGCGAAATCAAAAAAGAAAGAGACAAGTTCAAACATCCTTACAAACAAAGATGTTCAAACATTTTTATCCCTTTTAGCCAAATCCCATCAACACCATTCATCTCTTACAAGGAATCATAAATCAGGACCATTGATCATGAGTGGGAATGAGACACTTGGCTAGATGAGTCATCTATATCCAGAAGCTTCTATCCAAACAAACTTGTTGAATAGTTTGTATTTTTCTTTTTTATTCTTTAATGAATTATAAGGTGGACAAATAGAATTTGTACAACTGTAGTTAGCATAACATAATTTTGATTCTTTATTTGGGTATATATACATGTACAGAAAAAGAGAAGAAATACACAAATTTTTTTCACAAGATCTTCTATTTTTCCAATATAATGTTGTGGCCTCTGTAGGCCTCTGAATTATCACATGTAGAATGACATCCCTAAATTAGGTTGGTATTTTTCTTTTTAATTGTTCTTTTATATGTTATTTTCTCATTCTTGTATCTAGTTGTAATTGATAGGAATTAGAAGTTTTTAATTCATTTATGTTGCATATCACACTTACAAATATTTATAATTATACAGGTGATTCCAACCATTTGCGATGAGATAAATGTAGAAGATGCACAAAAGTGGATCTCACTTACTTTCAATTTGGGGTTCTACGTGAAAGCACCAAAACCAACGCCGTCAACATGTGAAAATCCCATAATCTTCGATTTATATAGTGTTGATATTTTACATTTTGTGGCCTTTTTGCTTTCCCACTCATTCCGTTATCTATATTTCTTAATGAGGCCTCAAGATTTCTCACAAAGAAAGGGCGAATGGATGAGACGAAGTGACCCTCGAGAGGATACACAAAAATGGAGGGGAAGTAAAGATACAAGACTTAGCAAGCTTTATAGAAAGAGAAGACAATGGGAAATTGAAGAGATTGTCACATTTACCATATTTAGTGGTTAATATATCATCCCAATTGATGCAGCATAGACCTTGGAGTACTATGCATAAGTTTTGATGATTTGACAAACCTATCGGGGGACCAGATTTCTCTCTAGCAAAAGTCTACTTTCACAACTGTCAAAAGCAGCTTTACAGACTGCCACTGCCGCAGCAGTACAGTGGCAGGACTGCTTTGGCACACACCTTTATCCAATGGACAAAAATACACTTGTCTCACTCATCCTATGATGTACTTGTTCCAGACATTTGTATTTCTCACTTTTGCAAACACACAAGGGCACTTCCTCTCTTGCAAAAGCCATCCAAAGACAAGACTCAATAACAACAAGAACCAGAGTCATTTCATGTGTATTTGTTTAGTTCTAGGTTGTTGATTCCTTATATTTTGTTCTAAATTTACAAACCTACTCCTCTTTTGAGAAGCATTTGTAGGTAGCTATTTTCTGGTTATAAAATCGTTGTTTGATAGGCTAGAGTTAGCCTTTATTTTTTTTTGTAATAGAGTTATTGCAAAGGCTTACAATAGAGGTATTGTAAGAGGGAAGATATTAATAGGTTAATTCCTAGGTTACATGAGTTTGTAATTTGAATTTGCGCGACTGTTTTAGTGGAGTTTGGAAATCTTACTAGTGTAGGTCGTAGTTTTACTCTCTTGGACAAAGAGGTTTCCACGTAAAACTTCTTGTGTCATTTAGTTTCTGTTTTCTGTTAAGAAACCAGGTAAGGGACCTGGTTCTACGTTGTGTTTGGTGGACGCATATGAACTATCAACTGGTATCAGAGCAGGTGCTTTCTAAAAGGTTAACACCTAGGATGTATCATCTTAATGACAACTCCATCAAATCTGGAAGAAGGACAGTCAAAAACTAGACCACCAAGATTTAATGGGCAATACTATGGGTGGTGGAAAACTAGAATGCACAAATTCATCATGGCTGAAGACTCAAAACTTTGGGATGTGATCTGCAATGGACCTTTTGTTCCCATGAAAGCTCCCACCGCAGAAGGTGGACAAACAGTTCCCAAGACGAGAAAGGAGTACGATGACAAGGACATAAAGGCAGTTGAAAAGAACTTCAAGGCCAAGAAGTTTCTTGTGTACGACATTGGTCCAGATGAATATAATCGAATTTCATCATGTGAAACTGCTAAGGAAATCTGGGATTGCTTGAAAACAGCTCCTGAAGGAACGAGGCAAGTGAAGTAGTCAAAGATAGACATTCTCACTACTCAATATGAACTTTTCAAGATGAAGGAAAGAGATTCGATTCAAGAAATACACACGAGGTTCACCTCCATTATCAATAAACTTCATTGTCTCGGAGAAACCATCAAGTCAAACAAGATAGTCATAAAAATTCTCAGTGTACTACTAGGTTTCTGGGAGAGTAAAGTAAATTCCATCACTGAGGCCAAGGACCTGGAAAATTTTACTATGGATGAGTTGATCGGAAACCTCAAAACCTATGAACTAAAGAAACAACAAAACCTCAAAAGGAAAGAACCAAAGAAGGAGAAAAGTATCGCATTTAAAGCAGCCAAGAGTGACTCCGGTGAAGAGGAACCTGATATGACTTATCTCACTAAAAGATTTCAAAGAATGGTGAGAAGGAGTGGCAATTTTGCAAAGAAGGGAAACTCTAGTAAGTATCCAAAAGGCGATGATTGTTGTCATAAATGTGGAAAGTCTGGGCATTTTATTAAAGACTGCCCTATGCATAAGCAGGATCAACACAGAGGCAATGCTGAAATGACACAATAGAGGAACCAGGTGCAGGATCGGTATAAAAGAAGAGATGCTGCAGATATGGTGGTAAAGCAAGCAATGACAGCCTGGGGAGATACCTCTAGAGAGTCTGAGGAAGGAGGAGATGATCAAGAGGATATCTCATTGTTTGTTCAAGAAGATAAACCATCTAGCTTCGACTCAATTTTTTCTCTCATGGCCAATTCTGATAGTGAGGACGATGATGAGGTAAATTTTCTTAACATCCAAAAGAGGCTCAAAACTTATTCTCAAAAGGAATTGAGAGCGCTTACTAATGTAATAATTGATTCTTATCATGGAATTATAAATGAAAAGGATAGGTTAGCTGCTGACTTAGAACAATCTGAAGAGGTGAGAAGTGTCTTAGCTAGTGATATCACAAAGATAAAAGAAGAACTTAGTGAGTCTTTCAAAGATAAACTCACATTAGAAGATAAGCTTAAAAGTTGCATGGTAAATATGTCTGAAGGAATGAAGTCTCTTACTAAAATTCGAGTTGAACTGGAAGATGAACTGGAGAAGATTAAACTAACTCTCTCTATTCAGCTTGAAAAAAATGAGGACCTAGAGAAGGAACTGATGAGAGTCAAAACTGATCTTGACAAATCTCTCAAGTAGACCAGGTCCTCCCCAAGCTCTTGTCTATGCTAGTAAAAGAAATGGAATGTCTAGGGAAGGCATTGGTTTTCACAGAGTTGAGGTCCCCTCTGACCCTCATAGTAAGTATGTTTCAAATCCAAACAATTGGCTGTGTACGCACTGCAGTAACAACAATCACTAAAAAGACACTTGTCAGGCCAAAGTCACTGCTATAAAAAACAACTTAAAGTTTGTTAAGAGAAGTGTGACTGTGAGAGAACCTGGTCCTACTAAAAGAAAACTTTCTCTGTCGAATTAGGCTAGAAGAGATCTCATCCATCCTTTCCATAATCTGAGAGGACCCAAACTGAGGTGGGTCCTCAAAGCTAATCAATGATGTTTTCTTAGAAGGGTGAGGGAAGTGAAAGCAACCAAAAATGGTTCATGGATAGCGGCTTCTTAAGAAACTTAACTTGAAGAATTAAAGATTTCCTCTCTCTCAAAGTCCTTCAAGGTGGGAATGTATCCTTTAGAGATGGAAGGAAAAGATACATTCTTGGTGTAGGAAAAGTTGGAAAAACCATTGCTCATGCAATTGATGATATGTTCTACGTCAATGAGTTAAAGTAAAATTTATTGAGTGTATCTCAAATATGTGACAAAGGGAATGCAGTGAGGTTCATCTCAGCTTCATGCGTTGTTACCAACATTGATTCTAGGGAGTTCAGTATGATTGCAAAAAATATGGAAGGAAGTGTGCATGTAATCTTTGTTGAATCAGTGGAATTGGATGGAAATAACTCCCAAAACGATGAGAAGGAAGTAAGGAAGACCCTGCGGTTTCGACAGGAATCAGGTGAAGGATCAGGAGAACAGATGAACTCAACAGATCAAGTTAAGCAATATAATGATGTCAATGCTCAGTCAACTGACTGGGAACCCGGTACCTCTTTAGTATACTCAGAAGATGGACACCAGTTAGATGTCTTTGAAGATATTTTTACAAGACTCAGACCTGAAGGGGTCCCAGATGAAGGACCCTCAGAGGAACCTAGTACAAGTGGTTGCCAAAACCAGGATCCCTCGGAAATTTAGGCCTCAAACTAGAAGCACAAAGGATCTCATTCTTTGGAAAATGTTATGTCTCCGGTGGAATCAGGAATCCAAAGTCAAGAACTTATTTTCTGACTCAACATATTTTATCTCAAATGGAGCCCAAGAACATCAAAGAATCTCTGAAGGATGTTGATTTGACAACAATGCAAGAAGAGCTTTATCAGTATGAAAGGAACCAAGTGGGTTCCTGGTACCAAAGCCACTGATAGTAACATCATAGGGACTAGGTGAGAATTAAAATCAAGCTAGATGAAGAGGGAACATACAACCAGAAACGAGGCAAGACCAGGTGTTCAAGGGTACAATCTAGAAGAGGAAAAGGCTATGATGAGATGTCTGCTCCAGTTACCCAAATGGAGGGGATCAGAAATCTTATTGCGTCTGCATAGTACATGGATTTTAAGTAATTTCAAATGGATGAAAAGAGTGTATTTATAAGTAGATACTTAAAGGAAGAAGTTTTTTTTTGTCAAATAGCCTCCTGGAGTTGAAAATTATGAGAATCCTTTGCTATGTTTACAAGTTGGATAAAAGTCCTGTGTGGGTTGAAACAAGTACCAAGAGCATGGCATGAGGGATTGTCAAGATTTCTCCTTCGCAATGACTTAAAAAGGGGGAAGATTGACAACATGCTATTTTAGAAAAAGAAAGGATTCATAAGCATGAATTTCTGCTGAATGGAGGACCAGGTAGTAGATATCTTCACGAAGGCACTGAGTAGGGAGCACATTGAAGGAAATCGCTTGAAGATGGGATTGACGAAGTTGGACCATTAGTCTTGCATTACTACTTCCTTTTAAGTTGGCTAGAACTAGAGGGCTATATATGTTGGAGAAAGGCTAACGGATGTGTCTAACTCAGTCTTATACTTTCACAGGTATGCACGCATGGTGATGGGATCTAGGAGTAAGGCTACGAACAGATAATACATTTGTCAAAGACAATGCTCCAGGGAACCCTCTGAGGGACTAGGTCTCTCAAATAAGTCAGTATTCTCAGTCTTACCTTAAGTTTCCTTTTAAATTTATAAATCTATGCCACGTCATCTCTGTCTTCCCACCTATAGAAATGATGCGTCTCCCCCAAAACGTCCCATCCCTCTGAATCGACGCATTTGTTTGTCCCATTATTTACCTGGACCTTGCAGTAAACCCTTACTTTACTTCTTCTCTCTTTTCTCTCATAAAAGTCTCATATCTATCCCTTTTCCGTCTCCTTCTCAGTACTCTCTAATCTAAATATCTAATTGCTTTCATTCCCATAGGAAATAAAATGGTTGTAACAAATAAACCTTTAGACGAACCTGGTGCGCTTGCAAAGAAATCAAAAGGAAAGCTTGTAATTGAGGAGTCCTCGAAGGGTAAGAGGATTGTAAGCAAGGAAACTGGAAGGGAACCTGAAGAGCGACCGGATGTTGAAAAATAGCTCAAACCTTAATATCAACTCCTATTTGAGTGTTTGAATAAGGATGTCCTTCCTTGAGCTGAGCGACACTCCATTGCTGCCCTTGCCGACATGTTCATCATGGAGGAATTATCCACTTTTCAATTGCTAAATCTGTTCTCCCTCATGATTGAACATATTGTAAAGATTGTGTGGACCAAGGATGGTATACATAGGTCGGGTATGGCTAATTTCTTTCTAGGGTTTTGAGCATCTCAGGGTTGATTTTGGGAAAGGTACAATGGCTACAAGGAAGCAAATGTTCACCTTAAGCATGTTGGAGAAAAGCAAGTGTGTGGCCAACCAAAGATGTCACTTCTGTTAAGGTACTGTGGAGAAGCAAGAATAGAGAAGAGATGACCCGGGAAGCTGAAGATGACATGAGATCTATATATCCTCATCTGTTCCATGGTTAGTCCAGACTATGCATTTAAGGTAATGTTGTTGTTCAGCTGTTATTTTATGATTTATGTTGTTTATACTATCCAGTTGACTACCATTTTGTTGTGACATAGTTATTATAGTGTCATGTGAAGTGCCTGTATTGGAATTTTTTGCGTTTCAGGGTTTTCAGATAGTCCATATTACAGGGGAGACTCTGTCGAAATTTTTTAAGAATAATAGTTGAAAGAATTAAACTCCTATAAGTTGAAGTTGACATTCAAGGATGAATGTTCCTAAGGAGGGGAAGATGTTACACCCCGTAAGCTCCTAGCATTTATTCGACATATTCATACGTTAGTCAAGAGTTTTAGAATATGACGTGTACGAGAAAAGGCCCGGGAAAAGGTCGAACGAGCGCGAAATCAAGATTGCAAGGGAGAAGGACGGACAAGCTGGCGAAAGGGAAACATGTCATGGACCCTTTCCCTCCACGATGGGCTCCGTGACATGCCCGTAATATGGTGTGATGGGGTCTGTGCCACGGACCCCCTGTCCAACGCTCAAGTATATATATAAAGCCCCTTCACTTGTTGAATCATTTAAGATATATATATCTTCGTTTAGAGAGAGAGTAAGGGGCAACTTTTATGTAATTTTCTTCCGATTACACTGCCAAAAGCTGTCCAAACTCAAATTAACTTCAGGTATCAAGATCTAATCCTACAGAGAGCATTACTACGATGTTATTTTCTTGAAGTTCACCCGATAAATCGTAACCCTGCTGAGCAAAAGTTGTCAGAATTGCTCCAAACTAATTCCTAAGAAATCACAGGTATCAAGTAAGTATTTCTCCCTTCTGAACCCTCGAGAATTATAGGTTTTCGACCTTATTTTACATAGTTGAATTATAGTTGTTATTAGTATTAAAAGTTATCATTTTGATCTGAATTTGGTATTAAAATTTGTCTCTTTCTCCCAGTATTACGGTTGTAGTTTGAAAGAGTTATTGAATACAAATTGAAACTCATCGGTTGTTCAGAAAATGACAATCGAGGTATGTTAAGGTAAATTCCTTCGTCAAGTTAGTTTTTATAGTATTAAAATACAGTTTGAATCCCAGTAAGAGAATCAGGAGTCTTGTTATTGTGAATAACTATTGTTGTTAGCTGAGATCAGTATTTATATTTAATTTGGGATTGGATTTGCCTGTATAGCCTTCCATGACCAACCCAGGATTACAAGATGTGTCGTTGCCCGCCAGGGGCTAGATGACATCACTCCAAGGAGCAGTATACCGTCTTCGAGGGATGAAGATGAGGTCTGAGGACCTTATACAGTCCATTCCATGGTTGGACTATTTATATGTTGTATCGGCACCACACCTCTATCGAGCCTGGTGCCCGGGGTGCAGATATCAGGAGTTTACTAGACTCGGACACAACTACAGTTCAGGGGCCGAGTGGGCTCAGTTGTAGACCCAGGGGACTTATAGGACGGCTATAGTTATTAGTTGACTCATTTTGACCTTGTTAGGGGTATATAGATTGAAGTGTGCTCGCCAGGGCTTATGAGGGCCCCGAGTGTGTTATTCTGTGCTGGTTGTACCTTCTGGATTATGTGGGCCAGGTAAGGTTCTTGTTTGCTCTATTTACTAGTAGATTAGACAACAGGAAGTTAAGTTAATCATGTTATGTTTCTATCCCTTTCATTGAGTTACTTTCAGTTTTATTTAAAGTTTATTAAGTTATTTCCAGTTATTGCCTTACATATTCGGTACATATTGTACTGACGCCCATCTTGGGGTGCGGCGTTACTTGCCTGCAGGTGCGGATAGATACGGATCAGGACCTTCTTAGCTTTCAGCCCGAGTCAGCAGTACAGTTAGCTCCCCTCTTCCGGAGCTGATTAGTTAGAAGGTTTGTTCTTTTGATTGTACAGTATGGGTAGGTCGGGGCCTGTCTCGACCGATATTCTACTCTCAGAGGCTTGCAAATGTACAATTTTCCTGTGGTTAGTTTGTTGTTGGCCGTGTGGGACCTTGTTTAGTTGTTAGATAGTGGCCTTGTCGGCTATAGTATAGTTATAGTTGCCTAGTTTTCATTTCAGTTAAAACTAGACAGCATGGAGGTCTTGTCGGCCCACATAGGACTCTCTTCTATTGCTTGTTGTTGAGTAGCTGTTTTCATTTACAGGTGGCTATATGGCCTTGTCGGCCGGAGGCTGTATTTACAATCGAGATATAACTTGTTATTTTCTTGAATTAGGTTCTAGGCTTTCACCAGACGTGCATAAGCCTAGCCAGGTCAGTCAGATTCTAGTGTGGCACTAGGTGCCAATCATGCCTCCCAAGGTGGTGCGTAACACCCCGCCACAACGAAACCTAATCCAATGAACATGCGATCTTACACCGTGCTTTGAATAATTTTGGGAATAGGATGACGCAATGAATAATTATTTTTGTGAACTGGTCTTTGGATAATGATTGTGTTAGAATTTGTATTGATTAATTATTGTTGTTGAATATATTATGTTAAGTGAATTGAACTATGATTTACCATTCCTGAACTATGGGTGGAGTTTGTGTTAACTGGTTGAGAGAATGAGGAAACATGTTGAGATAGAAGAATGAGACATCTTTACTCTGAGATGAGAGGCTCGTATCTGAGGTGAGCATTTGGACGAGCGGATTAGTATGATCGAGTATGTGTATGAGTACTTGGATATGAGTGGCTCATGCCCGAGGAAAGCATCCAGATGAGCAGTATGAAATAAGTACACAAATAGGTATGACTCGATATTCATATGGCTAGGTGTACGGATATGAGTACACAGATAGGTATAATTTGATGCTCATACGTCTAGGTGTATAGTACATGAATTACTAGAGTCCCCTGTAGGTCATGACCGGAAGGGCAGAAATAAGACTCTCTGGCATGCGTGTATAGGTATGCATATGAGAGACATATTACAAATATATAGATGTGATACGTGATATACTGATATGATTTGGACATGATGTGGGAGACAAAAAGGTGGGATGATATATGGTGATATGATACATGTATAATATTGCAAGATACAGTTTTGGTATCGAATTGTAAAGTGTGGAATTGTGAGGTATATTCTTGTTCCCGTATTTTTGGAGAACATAACTCAAGTTGTATTATTTGACATTTTCCTTGTTGAGTACTTTAGTTTATTGCTTGACTTTTGTGGTTAAATATTTGTTTGACATGGTCATCATGAGTTGTGGGGGGAATGCCCGATCGGGCAGGGTCTAAATAGATTAGTTGAGCTAATTGTGGGTTATTAGTATGGGTATAGGGTGGTCCCTCTAAGGAATGTAGAGTTGGGAGTTGTAAAAGATAACATGACTGATTTAATAATTGTAGTGACTAACTATAAGATAGCCGATATAGGCATAATATCAGGGAGTGGTTAAATGAGTAGAAAATAATTAAAAAGGGTTAGTTAATTATTCTTGATTCAGATGGTGTGTAAGTAATTATTGACTTAAATAGAAGAGTTGAAGAAGAGAGCTGCCAGGAAGGTTGAGCTACTGTCTTAAGCGGGTTACCATTACTGCGAGTATGTTTTCGCGTCCACAGGGTCGTGGTTGAGGCAAGAGGTTGCTGTAGCGGGATAATGATTCTAGTGTAGTAATGGAGGAGTGAGGAAGTAATTGATAGGCAAAATAGGGAAAATGGAAATGTATGAAAGCGTGTGTGCTCATAGAGGTTTAATTGTGTGATTAAATAGGGAACTAATCGAGAAATTAGACATTAGCCTTGCATATGTTATTGCAAAATTGTAGAATATAATCGATTTTATGTTAATTATATACTATTGCATGAACTAATCCTAGTCGGCCGATGATGCCTACTAGTACGTGTGGTGTATTGATTCTACCTTACTACACCTTTTTGGGTGTGGTTGTGGTAGGTTTGAAATTTTATAATTGGCGAGGCAATACTCAGCATCAGCTGTCGCATCTCATTCGCTGACAAAGTTGTGTCTTTTATTTATGTATATTCCATATAGAGATATTGTACCTATCTAGACAAGATCTTGGGAGAGTCAAGGTTTTTGGGAAGCATTTTACTGGTATTTCAAAGAAAATGTGGAGTTGTGCAAGTTAATGAGAACTGTAAATATTTTATTTCGTTGTTTTAAAAGGGGTTCTCCTATCAAGTTAGAGTTGATGTAGGTTCCCATACGACTCGCCCATTTGGGTCGTGATAAGTTGGTATTAGAGCGTCTAGGTTACCGATCTCATAAGTATAAGAGCAATGTCAAGTGGACTCTTGCAGATTGATGTGTTGACGTCCATATCTAATCTTCGAGAAGCTATGAGACATTTAGGAAGTCTTTCCCTTTATTCTTTCTTATCGTGCTGTCCAAATATTCTATTTGCCCTGAGTTGAGCCCAATTGGTATATGAAGGATTTTAATGAGTATTTCGATGGGCTTAATTGGTATCTGGTGATATGGACTATAAGGAAATAGGTGATAAATTGGTAGGTGAGGGATGGTGACAGTGAATTGGCTTATGTTGAACGGAGGGACCAAAATCCCTATAAGTGTCCTTCTTATTAAGTTTCACTTCAGTGAAGTATGTCTCGTCGTAGCGGACTCACTACAGCGAGGAAGGGACTGCCGTGGCGAGTTCGCTGTAGCGGAAGGGAGATTGCTGCAGCGGACGACCGCTAAGCAAAATCCCAAATCCCCAATTTTTAAATGCAACAATAAATATGTCAACTATGATAGAAAAAAGCAATGCAAATACAGAAAACAATGATAAAATATAATAGAAAAAGGGCGAAAGAGGGCCATTGTCGTTTGGATGCCAAACGGGCACTCGTACAACAAATAGAAAATAATAGAAGTATCCAAAAATAGGAAAGGAAAAGTGAGATTTTCGCACAAGTCCCATAGAGGGACAAACCCAACTAGTTAATTAAAAAGGGAAGTAGGGGAGGGAAGTACACTAAAACCATGCCTAACTAGAGGCCTCGTCACTGCCATCGCTGAGATCACTGGCCGCCCCCTCCTTAAACCCACTGAGGAAGGAGAACTCTAGAATGTCCACCCTTATCACTTGGGGTGTCTTGGTGCCGGGAGAGAGGTGCTTTAGGATCGCCTTGACCCCTTTCACATGTTGACATAGAGCTTATCTTAGAAGAATTGCTTCTTCTTCTTATTCTCCAAGTCCTCCCGGAGCTCTACATGGGTCTGGGCCAACTGCATCCCCTTCGGGTCTGCAGCAGCTGCACTGGATGTCCTGCTACCGGATAAAGGTCTGGGAAACCCTCCCAACAGCTACCGCATGGTGGCTATCTTTGTATTGATCTGCTCCAAAGGGCCAACAGGACTAGAAGTGCTGGCCTCGCCATCCCTGTCATTGGAAGCAATCTTTCTCTTCTTCCTGCCCCTCTATAAGGCCCCCTCCACCTTCAAGGGATTGAAGGGCACGTCACAGGCCACAATGACATCCCCAACCTCCCAGTGCACCTTAGCCTATTTTTAAAGCAAAGTAATGAGGGAGGGAAAATGCAGGCCAGTGATGGACTTAGATGTAAAGTACCTCCACTCCTCCAGAATCTGCAACCCCACTGATCACGGAAAATAATATAGGTCCCGTGATACGTTTTACAACTTAAATGAGTCGTGTTTTCTAAGCTATTTGATACATTTTCATGTGATTTTATATAAA
>JACEIK010000320.1:165206-178845 GCA_018107945.1 Datura stramonium | reverse complement strand
ACTTTTATTAGGCATCCTTCTCACGGTTGACCTAACGAGTCATTTGGTTCCTTAAGACCTCGTTGAGTGGGTCGTTCTGCAACATTTCTGCAGTTTTCTAGATTTTCTAATTTAAGTCCCGAAATTAGATTTTGAGTTTCCGGGGCATTATAATAATAAATCAGTGCACCCTGGCTGGCATGGTTTCAACAAATGAGGGTGCATACCTGGCTAAGGAGTCAAACCTCAATGCATATTCTCTAACCCTCATTCGGCCCTGCTCTAGATGCAAAAACTGCTCTACTCTTTCTTGCCGAACCTCTCAAGGCAAATAATGATCTATGAAAGCCTCAGAAAATATAGGCCATATAGGTGGAGGTACATCTTTTCCTCGGGATCTCTCCCAACTCTCGTACCATAAAACCGCTACATCTCGTAATCTGAATACTGCTAGCTCGACTGATTCTGTGGATGAGGCATGCATGACCCTGAATATCCTCTGCAGCTGGTCTATAAAGTTTTGGGGGTCCTCTTTATGATCTGTCCCTATAAACTGCGAGGGACTCAAAGCCAGAAACTCACGAACTCTCAAACTACCGGGCCCCTTAGCGGGCTCAACGACAACTGGTACTACCGGCTGAGGCTGACGCTGGGCAGCCATCATCTGTATCAACATGTAAAAAGCACCCCTGAGCTCCTGCATAGGTATAGCTGGGGGTGGTGCTGATATATCTGTTGCCCTAGCGGGCTTTGAATGTGGTAGTGGGTGCTGGGGAGATTGAGGTGATGTCCCCCTGTTGCCCTCATATTTGGCCGACTCTGCCTGTGGTCCCATACTAGTGCCCTCTCCTGCTGCCACATCCAAATATTGACCAGTCGCGGTCTTCCGTGTGTCTGACATTTCTCTGTAAATAAATAGGATAACATAAGCTCAGAAAGTTACCCTATACAACACAGCTCTATAGCACGACTTGAGGAGAAAGAAGAGTAAGCACACTATTATGCCTTACAGCCTCCTGCCTATAGAATCTGGTGCACAACACACTCATAGACAAGACTCTATTTGGCATGGCTTGCAAATTCCCTGAGATACGACCTGCTCTGATACCAAGTTTGTCACGCCCCACCTTGGGAGGTATGACTGGCACTTGGTGCCATACTGGTCTTAACTAACCTGACTAGACATGGGCACGTTTGACACTTAATTAAAGAAACAAATGGGCTTTTTTCAATCTTTCCCGGATCAGTTGGACTTTTTGCATTGCCTCATGAACTGAGTCTTGCCCTATCAGGGTAGCTTCTCCAAACTCAAATCACCCTATAGGAGATCTACACCTCCTACCATATAATGCCTCGAACAGGGCCATTTGAATACTAGAGTGATAGCTGTTGTTGTATGCAAACTCGATAAGAGGCAAATGGTCGTCCGAACTGCCCTTAAGATCGATCACACATGCTCTTAGAATATCTTCTAGGGTTTGAATGGTCCACTCAGCTTGCCCATTTTTCTGCGCGTGAAAAGCTGTGCTGAGCTTGACCTGAGTACCAAGTCCCTTTTGAAAGGACTTCCAGAAGTGAGAGGTGAACTGGGTACCTCTGTCTGAAATGATGGATACGGGTACCCCATGAAGTCTAACTAGCTCTCGGATATAAAATCTAGCATAGTCCTCAGCTGTATCCGAGGTTTTGACCGGGAGGAAGTGAGCTGACTTAGTCATCCGGTCTACTACTACCCATATTGAGTCATGCTGCCGACGAGACCGAGGTAGACCCCTAATAAAGTCCATGTTTATTTCTTCCCACTTCCATGTGGGTATGCCAATATCCTAGGTCATACCTTCTGGTCTCTGGTGTTCTAACTTGACTTGCTGGCAATTCGGGCATTTAGCTACAAATTCAGCAATGTCTCTTTTTATGCCATTCCACCAGTAGATATCCCGCAAATCGAGGTTTGGTGGGACCGGGTTGAATGGTGTATCTCGAGCTGTGTGCCTCAACTAGTATTTGCTGTCTTAACTCACCCACATCCGGTACACACAACCTTCCCTGGTAATGAAGCACCCCATCTCCCCTTGGGAGAAAGCCTCAACCTCCTTTCTGAGTACTGCTATCCTTAAGTTTAAGTAGAACTGGATCTTCATCTTGTCTGGACTTAACTTCAACTACCAAGGATGAATTCGACCCGCTTTGCATTATCACGCCACCTTCAGCTGAATCCACCAAATGTACCCTTAATCGAGCTAGCCTATGAACTTCTTTCGCTAGCTCTCTCTTGCCTTCCTTAATGTGAGCTAAACTTCCCATAGACCGCCTGCTTAGGGCGTCAGCCACCACATTGGCTTTGCTCGGGTGATTCAAAAAACTCATGTCATAATCCTTTAGTAGTTCAACCATCGTCTCTAACGCAAGTTTAGGTCCTTCTGGCTGAACACATACTGAAGGCTCTTGTGATCTGTGAAAACATCCACGTGAGCCCCGTACAAGTAGTGTCTCCATATTTTCAACGTGAATACCAACACTGCCAAACTCCAAGTCATGAGTTGGATAATTCTTCTCATGAACTTTGAGCTGTCTGGAGGCATAGGCTATCACCTTGCCCCGCTGCATCAGCACGCAACTGAGTCCAACTCTGGAGGCGTCACAATATACAACAAACCCATCTGTTGCTTCTTGTAGGGTCAAAACTGGAGCAGTAGTGAGTCGAGTCTTTAACTCCTGAAAACTCTTCTCACACTCATCCAACCACTGAAATTTCACCTTTTTCTAGGTTAACTTGGTCAGAGGGGATGCTATAGAAGAGAAACCTTCCACAAACCGTCAGTAATAACCCACTAAGCCCAGGAAACTCCTAATTTCAGTAGGAGAGGTAGGTCTGGGCCAATCTTTTACTACTGCTATTTTATGAGGGTCTACTTGTATCCCTTCACCCAATACCACATGACCCAAGAATGTCACAGCCTTCAACCAGAATTCACACTTGCTGAACTTGGTGAATAACTGGAGATCCCTGAGGGTCTGTAATGCTATCCTTAGGTGATTGGCATGCTCTTCCTCATTTTTGGAGTACACCAGAACGTCATCGATAAATACAATGGCTAACATATCTAGGTACTACTTGAAAACCCTATTCATCAAATCCATGAAGGTTGCTGGGGAGTTTGTTATTCCGAAAGACATCACCACAAACTCGTAATGACCATATCGAGTTTTGTATGATGTTTTCGATATGTTTCACTCTCTGACCCTTAGCTGATGATATCCTGACCTAAGATCGATCTTGGAGAAACAACTGGCTCCCTAAAGTTGGTCGAACAGGTCATCAATTCTAGGTAGGGGGTATCTGTTCTTAACTATGACCTTGTTCAGCTGACAGTACTCTATGCACATTCTGAGGGTACCGTCTTTCTTATGCACGAATAGCACTGGAGCACCCCAGGGAAAGATGCTGGGTCTGATAAAACCCTTGTCAAGAAGATCTTTTAGCTACTCCTTCAACTCCTTAAGCTCAACTGGAGCCATTTTGTAAGGAGGGATGGAGATGAGCTGACTATCTGGGAGGAGATCTATTCCGAAGTCTATTTCCCGTTCAGGGGTCCGGGAAGATCCTTAGGAAAAACATTTGAGAACTCACTGACTACTGGAACTGACTGGATGGTTGGGATCTCAGAGTTGGAATCCTTGACCCGAACCAGATGATATATACATCCTTTGGAAATGAGTTTCTGGGCCTTAAGGTAGGAAATAAACATACCCTTAGGCGCTGAACTGCTGCCCGACCATTCTAAAACTGGCTCATTAGGAAACTGAAATTTGACAACTCTAGTTCTGCAATCAACTGAGGCATAGCAGGAGTGTAACCAATCCATGCCGAGGATAAGGTCGAAGTTGACCATGTCTAGCTCTATGAGATCAGCTCGAAATACTTTGTTCAGGACTGTGACTGCGCAATTTCTATACACCCAACTGGCTCTAACTGACTCACCAACTGGGGTAGAGACTGAGAATAGTTCTGAGAGGACCTATAGACTTATATAGAACTAAAATACTATATACGGAGTCACGAATGAAAGAGTAGCTCCTGGATCTAAGAGGGCATATATGTCTAGCTGGAAGAGACGTAACATACCAATAACTACGTCAGGTGAGCTTTTCTAATCCTGACGAGAAGATAGAGCATAGAAATGATTTTGGTGCTGACCGCCACCTGTACTTGATGTGTTAGCCTGCTGGGCTAGTCGACCTGCTAGAGCTGATGATGTGGTAGATTGTGATCTCCCTCACCCGGCTGACGGGCACTCCCTAAGCCTGTGTCCAAGCTGTCCACACCCAAAGCATCCCTCTCGTCCCTGAAGGCATTCTCTTGGGTGATTCCTACCACACTTGGGAAAATCTGGATACTTGTTCCCGTTACTTTGAGCCTGAGACTGAGTGCTAGATGACCCACCCCTCCGATCCTGGCGGGACCGAAAGGCTGGGGCGCTGGTTGAACTAGGTGCTGGGCCTCTCTGCTGCTGTTTCTGCTGTGGGCGGCTACTACCACAAGATCTCTGGTGGCCAAAATCTGAATGACCAGTTCTTGCCCGCTTGTTCTTACGTTCCATATCTTTCTGTTTCTTTGCCTCAATTTGCTGGGCATACACAATTAAACTAGAGAGGTCCATGTCCTTGATTAGCATTGCCGTTCTGCACTCTTTGAGGACCAGATTAAATACTCCATTTATGACCTTCAGAATGCGAGCCCTTGGCTCAGCCACCATCTCTGGAGCATATTTTGATAGTCTAGTAAACTCCAGAGCATACTCCTCCACTGTCCGGTTGCCCTGCCGTAGGTTCATAAACTCTGCCATCTTAGCCTCCCTCAGCTCCCGAGGGAAAAACCTGTCCAGGAAAGCTGTGTGAAATTCTTCCCACTCCACTGGTCCTGCTTCCACTAGTCTTCCTTCCTTCCACTGGTCATGCCAGACTTAGGATACTCCTTTCAGCTAATAGGCAGCCAAATTAGCCCTTTCAGAGGAACTGACACCCATAATTCGGGTGATCTTTCTAATCTCATCTACAAACCCTTGTGGGTTCTCTCCCACCTTCATTCTATGAAAATCTAGAGGGTCCATCCAGGTAAAATCCCGCACCCGAGCAACAGCTGCATACCCATTTCTGGCTACTCGAACCACTTGCTGGTTCACCTGGTTGGTGACTGTTTGAGCTAGCAATTGAATGGCTGCCCTAAATTCAACGGTGGATATGGATTCATCCTGAGGAGCTGCCGGGGTTGACGGGGCAGGTCTGTTGACATTAGCAGCCCTTCTTCCATTACCACGTTGGGGATGCATGGTTCACTAAAATGAAACAGAGCATGAATTAGAAAGGCATTTCTGGAATTGAACTTTAACGCACGATAAATAATATGAACAAAAGAGAGTTTTCCTAATAACATCTCGTATCCTCCTCATCATAAGTATGACGCGCTTCACACCTATGAAAAGGACTCTACTCGATGTGGCTTATAGACATTCCGAGGATACTCTAAACCTAGTGCTCTGATACCAAGTTTGTCATGCTCCGAGCCTACACCTTGGGCGTAACACGGTACTTGAAGCCACAAGTGACCCCAAGTCAACCCTTGGTCTATCAGTTACTAGCATTCTTAATAAACAAGCATAGCAGAACTTTGAAATAATATCATAAAATATGTAAGAGAGACAAGTTTGAAAACAATAAGTTCAAACAATTGAATAATACTGATAAATCTGAAAATCATGTCTGTCTGAAATCCATCTAATAGAGGAGTTGCTGAGACAAGCCCCCAGCTAACTCTAAGTCTAACTGAAACTAATATATGACTGAAAGAAGGAAAATAGTGCCCTTAGATGATGAGGAATCACACTTCAACTGCTACGATGGAGAATCTTAACTGCGGCAACTAACAGTGCTGAGTCCAAGAACCTGTAGTTCTCTCATGAAACAATACAACATAAAAGTATGCGTTAGTACTTTGAATGTACCGAGTAAGTAGTAGGAACATAGCTGAATATAAAGTCTGAATTGAAATGACACGTAATGACCAACAGGTAAGCTGAACTAAACTATTGATATAATCTGAAATGGTCAAGATGACCCTGTCTGATGGTCAAGAACACACCCTAAGTCTGAAACACTGAATCTGGGATACTATACTGAACTGAGCTGCTTATTCTAATACTTGACTAGACTGACTAGTGGGAGAGTCTATAACCGACATATAATCACGTTAGACATGGAGTCTGATGTATACACCCCACTGGTAGGACCTAATATACCTTGCCAGGGTATAGAGGCATGAACAGAGTGATCACAAAAGTCTGGGGCCAATCAGGCCAATAATCTGTAACCTACGCCGGCAACAAAGTTCTGGGAACCTAGGTGCGCTGGAACCCCGACCCGCTCAGTGCTAAGTTCTACTCCTACTGGAAAGCTTAAACTGATCTACTAAGCTGATAACTCAAAACTGGGGTTCAAGACTAGCCAGGGACGTATAGCTGCATGTACCCAGAGAGTCTTATCGGACCAGATTCTGAAATCGGGTTCTTGACTGGTCAGAGCTGCTTATCTGGAAGCATCGTAACCATCTAAGAACAATATGTAACTGAACTGGGGTCCTAGGGCTGGTCAAAGCTATATGCTAGAATGTCATGAACGCCTAACGGACCAAAACTATAATCTGAGTCTGATTTTGAGAACTGAGAGGAAACACTAACACCTCGAAATAATACTGAAGTCAAACTGATCAGTTGACAATTGTTTGAAAGATTCTGAAGAAACTTTGTGTTCTAACTAGTCTGAACTACTAGCAGCTAATAGAGAACTCAAATTATCCCAACAATACGGGAATTTCATAATATAGAGCAATTTCAAGAATTCTAGGAATTTCATTCAACAGGGCTAAAGTCTTTCTCATTAATGGAATATTTACTCAACACACACACACACACACACACACACACACACACACACATATATATATATAGGAAATATTAGAAAGTTCAGCCCAAAGCATTCTCCCCTCACTAGAGGAAGTTTAATAAACAAAATCATACTCAAAAGTTGGGGCTTAGATTCAGTTTTGTATAAACACTGACAACTTGATAAGGAATTTATGGGGATCATATCAATAATATACATGCACAACATTCTAAGTGGAATCAACGAACATAAAAATGAATCCTTTTCATACTCGAAAACTCAGGGCTTAAACTTGCTCTGATACCAAGTTTGTCACGTCCCACCTTGGAAGGTATGACTGGCACCTGGTGACATACTGGTCGTAACTAACCTGACTGGACAGGGGCATGTTTGACACTTAATTCAAGAAATGAACATGCTATATCTCGGCTGTAAGTACAGTCTCCGGCCGACAAGGCCACTTGTAAAAGAAGACAACTGACCACAACAACGCAATAGCAGGGATCCTATACATGCCGACAAGTCCACCATGCCGTCTAGTTATAACTGAAAAGGAAATCAGGCACTAAACTATGCTATGGCTGACAAGGCCGCCAACTAATAGCTAAACAAGGCCCCACACGGCTAATCGTAGGATATAAATCATACATGGGCCCCACACGGCCAACAACAACTAACTACAGGGATTGTACAATGGTCTGCAAGCCTCTAGGAGTAATATAATGGTCGAGACAGGGCCTCGACCTACCCATAAATTGTATATCAAAAGTACAAATCTCTACTGACTTTTAACTCCGGAGGAAAGGAGCTGAATAAACTACTGACTTCAGTTGGAGGCTAGAAACGTCCCAAACCACGTCTATCTACACCTACATGCAAGTAATGTAGTGCCCCAGGTGGGCATCAGTACAACATGTACCGAATATGTAAGGCAGAAAGATAATAACTAACTGAAAGCTGGTAAAACTATAGTAATTAAAGGAAGAGAGTAAGAATTTAACCTAAATACCTTCACTGTCTGAATTATCTAAACAATAAGTCTATATAAGCAAACAAGAACCTAACTGGGCCCCCATAAGCCTGGAAGGTACAAACAACACAGAAGAACCTACCTGGGCCCTCATAAGCCCCGAAAAGTACAAACAAAGTCCACTCCTACTACCTGAGTACTAAGGATGGTGTGTACACTGTAATTCGGGATGGCCCTCGCGGCCTCAATAAATGGAACTCAAATGGCCCTCGTGGCCTCAGTAAATAGAACTCTGTATGGCCCTCGCAGCCTCAATAAATGGAACTCAAATGTCCCTTACGGCCTCAGTAAATAGAACTCATTATGAAACAACACCTTACAACCATATGTTGAAAGCAGAACCAATCTAGCTAGGGTTAACTCTGACGAGGGTTACTAGTTTATCGCTATCGTCTCAACTCAGTTCATAACAACTGACCACAATAGGTTTACACTGAAATACTATAGATAGACAAGTCATACTAACTTTACGACGAACATAACTTGCCGAAGGGATAACCTTACATTCCTGGATTGTCGATTTCTAATTAACTGGAGAGTTTCAATTCGTATTCAATAGCCCTTTCCAATTGCAATCGTATTACTGGGAGAATGAGACTAGTTTCAGTACTAAATTCGGTGAAAATGATAACTTTTAATACTAATACTAACTATACTTCAACTTAACAAAATACGGTCAAAAACGTATCATTTCCCGAGAGTTCAGAAGGGAGAAATGCTTACTTGAAGCCTGTGATCATATAGAAATTAGTTTAGAGCAATTTTGACAACTTTTTCTTGGTGGGGCTATGATTTTTCGGGCAAATTTCGCGAAAATAACTCCGTAGTAATTCTCCCTGCAGGCTTAAAATTGATACCCGAAGGCAATTTGAATTTGGACGGCATTTGGCAGCGTAATCAGACAAAAAATGATTAATTTCTTCGAACTATACTCCTTCTGGCCAAAATGAAAGATAAATGAATTGAAATTGAAGGGGAGGGATATATATACTTATTAGGGCGGTGACAGAGGGGTCACCCTGCACCTCTCAAAGTGCCACAGGGCCCGGTATCTCGCGCCTCTCAAAGTGCCACAGGCCTGGAGCCCCATGCCACAGGCCTAGCGCCCCGCGCCTCTCAGAGTGCCATAGGCCTGGCGTCCCGCGCTGGCCAGTGCACTACTGGCTGGCGTGTCGCGCTAGTCCTATCCGACCTCGCTTCCAAGACTTTTCCTACACGCGTCAAGCTCTCTTTATTCGACACAAATCCATGCGTACGCTTACTAATCACTAGCTTTTATGGGGTGTAACAGGATGTCTGGAAGGTTTCTATACTTGGGATACACTGAGTGACAGGATGACTCATTGCTCCTTCAAACGGATCATCCCATGCCTTGTTGGTCCTCAATTGGAAATCGGCAGGGCTGACAACGACTCAGACAACGGGTCGTCAACGACTCATTGTCTGGGTCGTTCTGAGACAAAAATTTTTTGTTCTTCCTGCTAAGTCTGAGTTTGGTCTAGGAATGTTTTGAGGTGTTACAATATCTTCCCCTTTTGAATCATTCATCCTCGAATGAAGGTTAAATAAGCTGAAAGACTGGGAAATGGGCTGAAATTTCTAAACTAAAAATTATAAACTAATTTCTGAAGGAGTGATTGACTCCAAGATGATATAGGCATGCTAACTAAGTTGATGCAACTAGGATGCATATTTAGAACATAAATAGAGTTGATGAGTATGGTACTGAATAGATTACTGAGGAAGAATTTAATACCTGATGCTGAAACTGGACTGGAAGGGAATAAATGAGGGTATTTAGCTATCATGTCTGCTTATGTTTCCCATGTGGCTCCCTCGACTAGATGAGACCTCCACAAGACTTTTACTAAAGCGTCCTCCTTGTTCCTCAGCTTACAAAACCCGATGATCTAGGATCTCAACTGAAACTTTCTCGTAAGAGAGGCTGTCCTTCACACCAAGACTCTCTAGAGGTACTACTATGGTCGGATAACTGATACACTTCTTCAGTAATGACACATGAAAGACTGGATGCACCGATGCTAATTCTACAGGTAACTCTAACTCATAGGCCACATTGCCAATTCGCCTCAGAATCTTGTAGGGTCCTATATACCTTGGACTGAGTTTCCCTTTCTTTCCAAACCTCATCACCCCTTTCACAGGTGAAATCTTCAGGTATACCCAATCATCTACAACAAACTCTAGCTCTCTTCTCTTCACATCTGCATATGATTTCTGTCGGCTCTGAGCTATTTTCAACCTTTCTATGATAGGTTGTACTTTCTTCATAGCCTTATGAACTGAATCTAGCCCTATCAAAGTAGCTTCGCCAACCTCAAACTACCCTATAGGATACCTACACCTCCTACCATATAGTGCCTCAAATCGGGCCATCTGAATACTGGAGTGGTAGCTGCTGTTGTAAGCAAACTCGATGAGAGGCAGGTGATCATCCTAACTGCTCTTGAAGTCAATCAAACAAGCTCTCAACATGTCTTCTAAGGTCTGAATAGTCCGCTCAGCTAGTCCATCTGTCTGAGGGTGAAAACCTATGTTGAGATTGACATGAGTACCAAGTCCTTTATGAAATGACTTCTAGAAATGCGAGGTGAAATAGGTACCTCTATCTGAAATGATGGACAAGGTAAACCTATGCAGTCTGACTAACTCCCAGATGTGCAGTCTAGCATAATCCTTAGCTAAGACTATGGTCTTAACTGGGAGGAAATATGTTGACTTAGTCATCCTATCTACTACCACCCAAATGGAATCATGCTGCTGACAAGTACGAGGTAGACTTGTAATGAAGTCCATATTCACCTCTGCCTACTTCCATGTGAGTATGCTGATATCTTGAGTCATACCCCCAGGTCTTTGATGTTCAACTTTAACTTGCTGGCAGTTCGGAAACTTAGCCACGAATTCTGCAATGTCCCTCTTTATGCCATTCCACCAATAGATTTCCCGTAGATCACGGTACATCTTAGTGCCACCTGGATGAATGGAATACCTGGTGTTGTGTGCTTCTGCCAGTATTCACTGTCTCAAGTCATCTACTTCTGGAACACATAGTCTGCCCTGGTAATGAAGCAACCATCTCCCCCTTTGGAGAAAGCCTCCACTTCTTTTCTTAGAACTGCTTCCTTCAGTTTGAGAAGTATGAGGTATTCATCCTTCTTTGACTTAACCTCTACTACCAGTGAGGATTTTTACCAATCTAGATTACAACTCTACCCTCGGCTGAATCGACTAACTGAACTCCCAACCTAGCTAACCTGTGAATATCTTTTGCTAGTTCTTTTCTTCCCTCCTCAACATGAGTAACACTCCCCATGGACATCCTGCTTAAGGCATCCGCCACCACATCAGCCCTGCCCAAGTGGTATAGAAAACTCATGTCATAGTATTTCAATAACTCCTCCACCTTGTCTAACGAAGGTTCAAATACTTCTGACTGAACATGTACTAAAGGCTTTTGTGGTCGGCGAAAACATACACGTGAACCCCATAAAGGTAATGCCTCCATATTTTCAGAGAAAACACCACTGCTGCCAATTTAAGATCATGAGTTGGGTAGTTCTTCTCATAAACCTTAAGATGTTCAGAGGCATAAGCTATCACCTTACCCCGCTGCATTAGAATGCATCCGAGGCCAACTCGGGAAGCATCACAATAGACTGCAAAACCATCTGTTCCTTCTGGTATGGTCAAAACTGGAGCTATAATGAGTCGAGTCTTCAACTCATGGAAACTCTTCTCACATGTATCTGACAACTAACACCTTTTTTGAGTCAGTTTAGTCAGATGGGAAGCAATAGAAGAAAACCCCTCTACAAACCATCGGTAATAACCGGCTAAACCCAGGAAACTCTTGATATCTGTCAGGAAAGTGGTTCTTGGCCAGTCTTTTACCGCTGCTATCTTTTGAGGATCTATCTGAATACCCTAACCTGAGACTACATGACCGAGGAAGGTCACAGACTTCAACCAGAATTCACACTTGCTGAATTTAGCGAACAACTAACGATCTTTGAAAGTCTACAACACTTTCCTCAGGTGATTAACATGATCCTCCTCATTTCTGGAGTATATCAAGATGTCATCTATGAACACAATGACGAACATGTCCAGGTATGGCTTGAACACCCTGTTCATCAAGTCCATAAAAGCTATAACGGAATTGGTTAATCCAAAAGACATAACCACAAATTCAAAGTGACCATACTGAGTTTTGAAGGCTTCTTTTGGTATGTCACATTTCTTGACCCTAAGCTGATGATATCCCGATTTGAGATCTACCTTGGAAAAGCAATTAGCTCCCTGAAGCTGATCGAACAAGCCATCAATCTCAGGTAGGGGATATCTCCTTTTGACCGTGACTTTGTTTAACTGACGATAGTCGATACACATTCAGAGGATACCATCTTTCTTTCACATGAACAACACTGGAGCACCCCACGGGAAATTACTGGGTCTGATAATGCCCTTATCTAGAATGTCTTTTAGCTGTTACTTCAAATCCTTAAGCTCAGCTTGAGCCATTCTGTAAGGAGGAATAGATATGGGTTGGGTGTCTGGAAGATGGTCTATGCCGAAGTCTATCTCCCTCTCGGGAGGGATTCCAGGAAGATCTTGAAGAAAAATGTTAGGAAATTCTCTAACAACTGGAACTAACTAAATAGTCACGGTCTTGGAGCTAGAATCTCTAACCCTAACTAGGTGATAGATGCACCCTTTCGGAATCATATTCTTTACCTTAAGATAGAAAATAAATCGACCCTTAGGCATTGAAATACTACCTATCCATTCTAAGACTAGCTCGTTGGGAAACTGAAACTTGATAACTCTAGTTCTGCAGTCGACTGAGGCATAACCAGAATGTAGCCAATCCATGCCAAGAATAAGGTCGAAGTCGACCATGTCTAGCTCTACTGGATCAACTGGGATGACTTTACTCAAAACTGATACTGGGTAGTTTATATATACCCGACTGGCCCTAACTGACTCATTAACCGGAGTAGAGACTAAGAACGATTTTGAGAGGACTTATGGACTGATATCAAATTGAACGTCTACGTAAGGAGTCACGAATGAAAGTGTGGATCCTGGATCTAGTAGGACATATACATGTAGATAGAAAAGATGTAACATACCCATGACCACGTCAAGTGAGCTTTCTTGATCTTAATAAGAAGACAAAGAATAAAAATGGTTTTTGCGCTAACCGCCATCCATACCTGAAGTAGTACCTACTGAGTTGGGTGACCTGCTGGGGCTGCTGAGGTGGTAGACTAATCCTTTCCCTATCCTACTGACAGATAATCTCTTAATATGTGGTCCGGCTGGCCACAACTGAAACAATCCTCCTTGCCCAAATGGAACTCCCCTGGGTGATTTTTGCCACACCTTACGTGACTCTGAGACTGGGAGCCTAATTGTCACGCCCCGCCTTGGGGGGTATGACTGGCACCTGGGGCCCTAGTAGGACCTGGACTGCTAACTGGTGAGCCTGACTAGCTCTATATCAGATTTCTGGAAGCAACGGGCTATATAACGACTGTAAATACAGTCTCCGGCCGACTGGGCCGATAGCCACCTGTGCATGTAACAACAGCTAACCAGAAACATACTCATAACAAGGAACCTATGCGGGCCGACAAGGCCACCATGCTGTCTAGTCATCTGAAA
>JACEIK010000320.1:151874-163202 GCA_018107945.1 Datura stramonium | reverse complement strand
GATTAAATGAATTAAAACCGAAGTGGGGCTTTATATACTTGGGCCTGGATAGGCCCAACGTGTCATGGAGCCAACGCGGAGGCCCCACCTCCGTGACACGCTGCCATCGCGAAGGGGCTCTGCCCCGGCTCCTTCAGTGATGGTTCGACATGTCTCTCGTCCGATCTTTTCCCGGGCCTTTTTATAGCATGTACGGCTTTCAATACTCTTAACCACCACGCGAATAGGCCATCTATGTGTCGGGAATTTACGGGGTGTAACACTAATGCTCCACCCTTTTGATCCTTACGGGATCAAAACGAAGGAGCACTGGCGGATGTGGGTGCTGGAGGTCTCTGCTACTGCTGTTGTGGGCGATTATTACTGCCTGACCTCTGCTGGCCATACTCAAATAAGCCTGTTCTGGCCCGCTTGTTCTCCCTCTCCATATCCTTCAACTTTTCTGCCTCTATCTTTTGGGCATGAATGATGAGGCTGGAGAGGTCAATGTCTTTGATCAGCATTGTAGTTCTGCATTCTTTAAGTACTAGATCTGAAACTCTATATACAAACTTCAACATACGAACCCTCGACTCTCTCTGGAGAATACCAAAACAGTTAAGTAAACTTCAGTGCATACTCTTATACTGTCATGTTGTCTTGCCTCAGGTTCATAAATTCAGCAACTTTGGCCTCCCTCAACTCTCGAGGAAAGAATCTGTCGAGAAATGCTGTAGCGAACTCGTCCCACCCTACTGATCCTGCTTCAGTTGGCCTCCCTTCCTTCTATTGGTTGCACCAAATCTGAGCCACCCCTTTCAACTGGTAAGCAGCCAGATCAACAATCTCTATGGAATTAACACCCATGATCTGGGTGATCTTCTGCACCTCATCCACAAAGTCCTGCGGGTCCTCTCCCACTTTAGATTCATGAAAAGATAGAGGGTTCATTCGAGTGAAATCACGAACCCTAGCATCTTCTCCAGACCTATTCTCATTCACTGGGACCACCTGCTGGTTCACTTGGTTGGTCACGGCCTGAGCCAACAGATGAATTGCCGCTCTAAATTCTGCAGAGGACACTTGATCATCCTGAGGGGCTGCTGGAGCTGGTGGGGTAGGTTGATTTACATTCCCATCCCTCCTCCCGTTTCCTCTTCTTGATGGAATGTTATCATTGAAATGAGTAGAGCACAAATTAGGAGGACATTTTTGGGATTAAGCTCAATGCACGATAAGGAGTATGAACAAAAGGAAAACTTTCTAAAAGTGCCTTGTAGCCTCAACCTCATATGTGTGGTGTGCTTCACACCTATGAAAAGGACTCTACTCGATGTAGCTTTCAGACATCCTAGGATACTCTAAACCTAAGGATCTGATACCAAGTTTGTCACAACTAGAGTCTGCAGCTTGGACGCGATACGGTACTTGGTGCAACAAGTTACCCCAAGCTAACCCATGGTTTAAGATCACACTGGTAAACTAAATAATCATAGCGGAAGATGAAAAAATAACCAAAATATCTAATTTCTCAAATAAGGAACATTTGATAAAATATTGAAAAATTATAGAATAATGAAAAACAAACGGAACACTACTATGTCTGAAAGCCACTACTAACTGGCGAGTTGCTAGGACAAACCCCCAACTAACTCTAAAATCTGGAAAATAAGAATTGAAAGAAACTAAAACCACATCCTCGAAAAATAAGGACTCACTAATATAGAGCTGCTGAAATCGTCTGAGGGGAACTACTGATGCTGCTGCACCTGAGAACCTGCACCTGTATAATAATACGATACCGCATGAAAGTATGCATCAACACTTTGAATATACTAAGTATGTGAGATGTAAGTGAAACAATAAGAGTACATAACTGAGCTGAGATAACATGAAATGACCAACTATAACCTGATAAGTACTATTTTATAACTGTAATAGTGTAAGTACATGCACTAACTGATAGTCATAAATATGTCCTGAAATCCGAATTACTGAACTAAGCTAAAATTGAGACTGAAATATACTAACAAAAGATACGATACTATACTATGGAAGAAACTATAATCGACATGTAACCACGTGAGCTAATATGGAGTTCGATGTATACACCCCTTCAATAGGACCTAATTTACCTTGCTAAGGTATAAAGGCATGGCTAATGTCATCGCTGTCTGAGGCTCGTTTGGGCTAGTAACCTATGGTGAGAACATAGTTCTAGGAACCTGGATGCGCTGAACCCCGACCCGCTTGGTGCTAAGTCCTACTCCCACTGGAAGTCCTAACTGTGACACTAGGCTGATAGCTCGAACTGATGTCCTGGACTAAGCCAGGGATACTTATCTGGAAGTGCCTTGAGAGTCTAAAGGACCTGATAACTGGAAACTAGTGTTCTAAGACTGGCCAGAGCTGCTTTGTCTGAAAGTGTCATAACCATCTAATGAAAAACCTGATAGTGCATACTAAGGAGCGTGACTGAACTCCTAAAGAACTGACTATAGTCAAAATGATCAGCTGATTTTATGAAAGGTACTGAAATGGCTAATTACTGACTGAGACTGAACTAGCATTTGAATTGACTGTTAACTAACATGATAGTAATAACATGGAAAATTTCAAGAACTAGCAGAGTCAAGCAACATTTGTATCTAGAAAAATATGCAAGACCCAAATTACTATATTCATAGAAATTAGGGATAAATCATATAATTTCATAGAAGAAAGATATTGACAAAGAGTATAACTAAGAATAACTCTCAAGCATCATGAAAATTATAGCAGAAAGAGGATTCATATTCTAACTAACAAATAAACCCTAACTTTGATCTTCAGGGATAGAACTGATGAGGATTTTCAGATGGTTTTTGAGGCACAAGGGAAGGACAATTTTCTTGTTGAAATCCCACATACCTGGAGTAGAATTTCTAAGAAAAATCTGGAGAAATCTACACGAAGACTAAAAGACCTAGCTTAGTTTTAAGATGTCTACCTAGAACTTCTTACATTCTGAAATTGAGAATTGAGAGAAGATGAGAGGGATTAAGTCGATCACCCCCCTCTAATTCTCTCCTAAATGCACCCAAAATGATGTAGTTTAGGGATTAAGAAGGTGAAAAGTTAAAAAAATGCCCCTGAATTAAATTCTGGAAAATTGCCCGTCAAGATTCAATGAGTCACATAATGAGCTGTTAGTTGACACCACGACTCGTTGTGACCAGTCGTTGGTCTTGGGCCTGAATTTTATGCTTTATGGAAATTGGCAATAAGAGGGGACAAAGACTCATTGGATGAACCAACGGATCATTGGTTCCTCTAGTGTCCACAGGGGGAATTTGGATAAAAAACTGGATCCACTACCAACGAATGACCCAACGACTCATTGGTTGAACCAATGGGTCATTGTAACTACTCGTCGCCTCCACTGTTCTGACCTGAAGGATTCCTGGATCTGGCGACGGGTGGAAACAACGACTCATGGGTTTCACTTGTTGCTTCTGGGGGATGTCTGGTAGGCTTTTGTACTTAGGATGCAATGAGTGACAGGACGACTCGTTGTTCCTTCCAATGGGTTGTCCCATGCCTCGTTGGTCCTCAATAGGAAATCGATAGGGCTGACAATGACTTAGACAAGGGTTGTTACTGCTGACAATGACTCATTGTCTGGGTCATTCTGAGATAAAATTTTCTAGTTCTTCCTGTTATGTCTAAGTTTGGTATAGGAAAGTTTTGAGGTGTTACATTCATCTATCATCTAGTTAGAGTGAGAGACTCCGATGTTGATACCTCTTCCCTTCAATCAGTTCCTATTGTTAATGAGTTTCTTGAGATTTTCCCCGATGATCTTCCAGGAGTCCCTCCAGATAGGAAAATAGATTTCGAAATCGATGTTATGTATTATACTCAGCCTATCTCTATATCTCCATATAGAATGGCTCTAACTGAGTTGAAAGAGCTAAAAGAGCAATTAAAGGATCTGCTAGATAATGGTTTCAACTACCCCAACGTTTCACCTTGGGGTGCTCAAGTTATCTTTGTGCGTAAGAAAGATGGTACCCTCAGAGTGTGCATAGATTACAGACTATTAAACAAGGTCACCAGTAAGAATAGGTATCGTCTTCTTAAAATTGATGACTTGTTCGATTAGCTTCAGGGTGCTACTTATTTCACAAAGATAGACCTCAGGTCAGGCTATTATTAGCTGAAGGTAAGGGAAAGTGATATTTCCAAGACGGCTTTTAGGACCCTCTATAGCCATTATGAGTTTGTGATTATGTCTTTTGGATTGACTAATGCTCCTGCGACATTTATGGACCTCATGAAAAGAGTGTTTCAGCCATATCTACATATGTTTGTTATTGTGTTCATTGACGATATCTTGTTTTATTCCAAGAGTGAAGAGGAGCATGCTAACCATCACAGAATAGTCCTTCAGACACTTAAGGACAAGAAGTTATTTTCTAAGTTCTCCAATTGAGAATTTTGGTTGATGTTTGTGGTATTCTTAGGCCACATTGTCTTTAGTGAAGGAATTAAGGTTGAGTCTCAAAAGATTGAAGCAGTTAAGAATTGGCCTAGACTCATAACTCCGACAGATATTAGAAGTTTCTTGGGTTTAGCGGGCTATATAGGAGATTTGTAGAAGGGTTTTCAACTATTGCTACCCCGTTGACTAAGATAATCCAAAAGAAGGCCAAATTTCAATAGTCTGAAGCTTGTGAGAAAATCTTTCAGGAACTGAAGACCTGTTTGACTACTGCTCCTCTATTGGCCCTACCAGAGGGCACATATAGTTTTATTGTATATTGTGATGTCTCTTGAGTCGGCATTGGATGCGTATTGATGTAAAATGCTAAGGTTATAGCTTATGCCTCTAAATAGATGAAAATTCATGAGAAGAATTATTCGACTTAAGACCTAGAGTTGGCAAAGGTTGTGTTTGCATTGAAGATTTGGCTCCATTATCACTATGGTGCTCATATTGATGTGTTCACAGACCTCAAGAGCTTGCAATATGTGTTTAGCTAGAAGGAGTTGAATCTGAGACAAAGAAGATGGCTTGAGTTGCTCAAGGATTATGACATGAGTATTCTCTACTATCCAAGTAAAGCTAATGTAGTTGTTGATGCTCTTAGTAGGATGTCTATAGGGAATACAATCCATGTAGAGGAAGAGAAGAGAGAACTAGCCAAGAATGTGCATAGGCTCTCACGCTTGGGAGTTTGTCTTTTATACTCCAAGGAAGGTAATGTGCTTGTTTAGAATGGATCCGAATCCTCTTTAGTTGTGGAAGTTAAGGAAAATTAGGACAGAGATCCCCTCTTGCTTCAGCTAAAGCAAGGGTCCAAAAGCAAAAGGTATAGGTTTTTGCACGAGGGGGAGATAGTGTCCTGAGGTATCAAGTATATTATGTGCCCCTAATGTAGATAGCCTCAGAGATAGAATTATGGCAGAAGCACACGGTTCTAGATATTCGATTCATCAAGGTTCCACCAAGATGTACCATGATTTGAGAGAGGTCTATTAGTGGAACTATATGAAGAGGGACATAGCAGAATTTGTGGCTAAGTGCCCAAACTGTCAGCAGGTTAAGGTTGAGTACCAAAGACCATGTGTTGTTTCTCAGAATATAGCACTCCTTGAATGGAGTAGAAGATGATCAATATGGACTTTATCACTGGTCTGCCAAGATCCCGCAGACAACATGACTCTATTTGGGTGATCGTGGATCGAATGACTAAGTCAGCTCATTTCTTAGCTGTAGAGACTACAGACTCAGTAGAGGATCTTGCTAAGTTGTACCTTAGGGAGGTGGTCAGACTCCATGGAGTGCCATTATCCATCATTTCGGATAGGGGTACTCAGTTTACCACTTACTAGAAGTCGTTTAAAAAAGGTTTGGGTTCAAAGGTAAACCTTTGTAAAACTCCAAAAGTTCCTAAGGCTAAACCCCAGACGAAGTATGAAAACCAGAAATTTTTTGCCTCATAACGACTCAACCAATGAGTCATTATAGGACCAATGACCCATCAGAAGAGTCATTGTCATCTTTTGCAAATTTTCCCTCAAGTACCAACGAGACATAAAATGACTTGTTGTATGAAGTAATGCGTTGTCCTATCGCCTATTGTAACCTAGTCCAGAAACTTGTTAAATCCTTCTCCCAAACAATGAGCTAGACGATGAGTAATTGGTAGATGTAATGATTCATCCTATGAAGGCATTGAATAAGATCCAGAAAGTGTTCAAAACCCTCCAGTGACAACAGGTGAAAACAACGACCTGTTGTTCCATCTAACGGGTCATTCTGTCCATCTGTTTAGAGTGGTTCAGAGTTTGTTCAAAACCCTTCTAGTGACCATGACTAGATTCAATGATCTGTTCCATCTAACGGTCATACTTTTCATCCATTAGTCGAAGTATAGAAATTGAATTTTCATACCCAGGACCAACGACTACTCCCAACGGTTCGTGGTCACATAAAATGACTTGTTGTATGACCCGTTGGATCTGGATGGGCAGTTTTTCAGACTTTCTCCTGGGGTATTTTTGTAACTTTCTTCTATTTTAGTCCCTGAACTACATCGTATTTTGATTAGTTGGAGGGGGATTTAGGGGAATAATTGACCCTCTCTCTTCATTCTTTCCTAATCACTCAGACTTTCACCGTAAGAACTCAGACAACAATCTCAAGGCAAGAGCTAGGGATTCTGCTTCTTCTCCATATTTCAAGAGCTTTCTTATAGAATTCTTCTACAAGTATATGGGAATTTTAAAGGGGTATTCCTTTCACCCTTGTGCCCCAAAATAACCTGTGAACCCTAGCTCTCCTTCAAGTTTACTAGAAATCATGGCTTAGGGTTTTCTTCTAGATGTTGAATTTTCCTATTCTATTAAATCTTTTAAAGTTTCCAGAACCAATACTATACTGTGGTTGCAATGTTGATTTCAACTTGTAAAATATCTCTCCAGACTCTTGAGTTTTACATGACTGTGATACTTCACTTTGTGATTTAGCAATGTCTTTGAATAGCATGATCTTTCATAAATATGCATGATTTATGTCCTTTGCTTTAAGGTTCAAGTATCATTTTAGCATATTCAGTAATATCAGTACCGCCGTATTTCAGTACCATTAGTATTAGGTCCTTTAGACTATCAGGGAACTTTTATAAATAGTCCTGAGTTAGTTTTAGGACATTAGTTTCAAGATATCAGTATAGTATAATTACATATACCTATATTTATTAATGTGTCTTCAGTTGGGAGTAGTACATGCCACAGATTGGACCAGGGTTTAGTGTACCCAGGCTTCTAGAACTATGTGCCACCATAGAATTTGACTCGAATGGGTTTTACAGTCAGTGATCACACAACCTAGTCACTGTACCCTAGCAAGGTACGGTGGGCCCTATCAATGGGGAGTAAACATCGAACTCCACGTCTAGCTTATGTAGTTATATGTAGTTAACAGACACTCCCACAATATAGTACAATCATAGTCCTCACTCCAGTCCACTCTATCAGATTTTCAGATATGCTTGACCCTAATTTAGTTTATCAATTTTACAATATTCTTATATATGTTAGACTATTTGCTATATTCATGATTTTAGATAGGGTATTTGTATGTTCTTTCAGTTTAGTTTATGAGTTATTAGTATATATATGTTTTATTTACATCTCACATACTCAGTACATTCTAAGTATTTATTGTATACTCTATATGTGCTATATCATTTTATGATATAGGCTCAGGTACCCAACCTCAGCATCGCAGCTAGTTTCTCCCGGCGATTTCTAGCATTTGATAGTGGTGAGTCCTCATCTTCCGGGGGACGGAGTTTCTACGTTCAGTTATTGTCATTTTCAGCTTTTCAAGATTTAGAGTTAGCTGGGGGCTTGTCCCAACAACTCATCTTTTAGTGGAGGCTTTCAGACAGATAGTCAGTTAGTAGGTCGACTTTATGTTTTTAATGTCAGATTCCATATGTATTTCCTTAACTCAGATTATTTCATTACATAGAAATAGTTGTTCCATTATTTGAGTTATGCTTCTGCTCAGTATTTTTCTTAGCTAGTAGTTAGGTTAGATTATTCTATGCAATGGGTTTGCTTGGGTTCACAGGTGATTCTAAGTACCGTGTCACGTTCGGGTGTAGAATCAGGTCTTGAAAAACTTGGTATTGGAGTATTAGGTTTAGAGTGTCCTAGGATGTTTGAAACCCGCATCAATTAGAGTCCTTTTCATAGGTGTGAAGTGCGCCACCCTTATGAGGGGGAGGCTACGAGGCATTTTTAGGAAAATTCGCTTTTTCTTCATGATTCCTATCATGCCTAGAGTATTAATCTCTAAATGTCCTCCTAACTCATGCTTTACCATTTTCGATTGATGCTTCCTCCCAAAAGAGGGAACGCAAGGAGGAATGGTAATGCTAACCAGCCAGTCCCACTAGCTCCAACAGCCCCTCAGGATGATCAGGTGTCATATGCGGAGTTCCAGGTTGCTATCCAAATACTGGCTTAGGCGGTGATCAACTAGGTCAGCTAGCAGGTCGTTGCACTGCCAATACCAATGGGTATATAGCTGCTACCATAGAACGAGGTTCAGAAGATCACCCAAATCACGGGTGTTACCTCTGTCAAAAGTGAAGATTGGGCTGCTTATCAGTTGAAAGGGGTTGCTCAGTCTAACACTCTGAAACTTTCCTAGACAAAACTTAGACTCAACAGATTAAACTAGAAAATTTTGCCTTAGAACAACTGAGAAAATGACTTATTGTCTGGGTCATAGTCATCCTTGCCATGATCCTTCGGAAACCAACGGGACATGGAATGACCCATTTTGATGAGCAATGAGTCGTCCTATCACTCGTTGTATTCCTAGTTAAGAGATCAGTTTTTCCCTTTCCAGAAACCCATGAGTCGTACAACAAGTCGTCGTTTGGACTAACGACTCGTGAGGTGACTCGTTGGTTGAAGCCCAGAGAATGTTGAAAATTTCCTTCTAGTAGAAATGAGAGGCAACGACAACCCGCTGTAATGTACAATGAGTCATTGTTTCCATCCATGGAAACAAGTTCAGGCTTATAAGGGGGAGGATACAAGACATTATTAGGNCCGCTGTAATGTACAATGAGTCATTGTTTCCATCCATGGAAACAAGTTCAGGGATCCTCATAATTTTCCTATGAAGATTATGAGTCGATACAACGACCCGTTGTTTCTACCAATGAGTCATTGTGTTGCTCATTGTTGGGTTTCCCAGTTTTTCTGCTAGTGACAATGGGAGGTACCAATGACCCGTTGGTTCTTCCAGTGAGTCATGATTCCCACTCGTTGCCAGTTCCAGTAAGCCCTAGGTTTGAGTCCAGGATGGATGACTGTTCCCAACGAGTCGTGGAGTCAACCAACGACTCATTGTGCGACTCATTGGTCCCTTGTCGGGTAGTTTTCTGGACTTTCTGCAAGGGTTATTTTTTTAACATCCCACATTTTGATCCTTAAACTTCATCATTTTGGGTTATATTCAGGGGTCTAGAAGGGGTAGTCGATGTATTCAACTCATTCCTCTCTCAACATTCAGACTCTGTACGAAGAAATAGATAGAAAGATGTCTTAGGCCAAATCTAGGGCTTTCGATTCCTCCTCAGATTCTCTGGATTCTTCCCAAGAAATTCGTCACCAGGTATGTGAAAATTTAGCAATGGAATTGTCCTTACATTGTGCCCCAAAATCCATCTAAATTTTCCTATCAGTTCTAGGCCCTGAGTTTTTGAATGTGAATAAATTTTCAGCCAGATTCAATTTATATCATGTGGAATATTATTCATGTTAATTGTTGTTATATTTCCACTATCTTGTGACTATGATGATACTTGTTCCTATAAATGGATTCTAGCCCTTGCTTTTGAATGTAGTAAATTAGAGTCTTGCATATTTGACTAGTTATTCATATTGCTTGATTCTATTAGTGTTGGGATTCCTATATTAGTAATATCAGTTGAGATCTTAGTCAGTTGCATGCTAGTCCAGTTTCAGTCAGAATATTAGCATACTCCGTATTTTAAGAAATGTCAGTTGATCAGTTTGACTATAGTCTTTTCTTGAGGTGTCAATGGTTCCTCCCAGATTCAGTTATCAGAACCAGTTATCAGTTATCAAATATTAATTGTTCTTTAGACGATTACGATGCTTCCAGATAAGCAACTTTGACCATTCTTAGAACCACCAGCTTCAGTTTAGTTTGTTCTTTAGACGATTACGATGCTTCTAGATAAGCAGCTCTGACCAGTCTTAGAACCACTAGCTTTAATTTCAGTTTGATTACTCAGATTACCAGTATTATGATAAACCATTGGTTGGCTTGGGGTTACTTGTGACTCCAAGTACCGTGTCTCGTCCAGGATATAGACTCGAGTCGTGACAAACTTGGTATCAGAGTACTAGGCTTAGAGTATCCTAGGAAGTCTGAAAGCCGCGTCAAGTGGAGTCCTTTAAATGGGTGGGAAGCGCGCCACACTTATGATGGGGAGGCTACGAGATGTTATTGATCTCGGGAAAAATAGCATGCCCGAGTGATGCTTGATAACTTAATTTAGTCTTGTTTCGCTAAGTAATTGTATACATTTTCATGTAATTTTATATAAATGTGAATATATGTGCTAACCAACATGATTAGTCCTTGTTTTGTAGGTTTCAATGATTTTGAGGGACTAATTCATAAGTTGGCGAAGTAGAGGAATGGAGTCGGGAGAAATTGGCGAAAGTCGGCAAGGAGCATGCCATGGCAAGGCTGGCCGCGCCAGGCAACGTGCCACGCTGTGCGTGTGCCGCGCCCAGCGCCGTGCCACGCCCATGCCAGGCACGCGAGAAGAGGCAGCAGGCAGGCAGGCTCCAGCGCGCCAGCAACGTGCCACGCCAGGCCATCTGCGCGACAGAGGAAGGCCAACGCGCTGCATGAGCAGCATGTCACGCCGGCAGCGCGGTGACACTCGACAGTTTTGGCATCCGGAGGCAATTTCCAGAGAGCCTCCGCGTTACCTCCGTGTCACGGAGGCAGTGCTTCGCGATACACTCCGTGACTCGGAGTCATTCCACGACAGGCTAAATTATGCACGTTTCTCATTTACTATAAATAGGTCCCTTAGCTCCTAAAACCATTTTATCACAATTTTATTATGGAAAACTACCTAGGAGTGAAGGGAGAAGTGGGAGAAATCATCTAGGGTTTGTCAAATTCCCTTCTCATGTACCAATTCTTGTAAGTATGTTAATTTAGTTGTAGTTTCTTGTAGTTTTACGAACATGAATGGCTAGAACCCTTCCTCTAGGGTTGAAGCCATGAATTAT
>JACEIK010000320.1:77617-94407 GCA_018107945.1 Datura stramonium | reverse complement strand
AAGATTTCAAAATCACAAGACCCATACTTAAATCATTTAATTTTATATAAATCCAATACAAAACCCCATGAGTTTTCAAATAATTTTGGATAATTAATATAGAAGGAGCATGGGTGTGGAAGAATCCACCCATTGAAGACCTTACATACCTGGAATTATCAACTCCTAACCCTCCTTAAAACCCAAGAATGAAATTGAAGAAAGTGAGGTGAAAAGCTTGAAATTTCCCCTTGAATCCCCTCTCAAAATCTTGCATGCATGAATGGGAGTTTAGAATAGGTCATCCTCTTAAAACCCAGCTTTTTCCCAAGCCAAAATGACGTAGTTTAGGGCCTTATATCGTGAAAAAAGTCAAAAATACCCTTAATAAACCTTCCTTGAAAACTGTCCAGATTGATCCCACGGGTGGGACTAATGGGTCGTTGGAACCAATGATGACCCGTCACATCCCTCGTTGAAGCCACTGCTGGAAGCCCATTCTTAGAACCAAAACAACGGACAGTCAGGACGACCCGTACCTTCAACCAACGACTAGTCACATTGCCCGTGGTTAACCCCCCGAACCTTGGCATCTCATCTCCTAACGGGTAACACCACGACCCGTCACAACAAACAACGGACCGTTGTTACCCCCCATAGGGTCCACTGGAACAACAAAAGCCCAAACCACGACCACAACCAACGACTCGTGGTCTATTCTAACGGATTATCGGGACGCCCGTTGAAGGTCACCTGAACAGCCTATCCCCTTCCTACGACTGCAAATGATGACTCGTTGTTTCCCACAACGAGTCCTCACATCTCCCGTGGTCTCTACTGACACCATCCTTTCCCAAACCAATGACAATATACAACGACTCGTGGTTTGTTACCACGAGTCATTATGTAGTTTGTTCTGTGATGTTTTGCCAATTTTTCTGCACTTTTCAATTTTAAACTCCCAGGTCTATTCTTAGGCCTTCCCGGGGTATTACAATATCTTCCCCTTGGAAACATTCATCCTCGAATGTAGGAAACAAGCAGCAAACAGAAGTATACAATTATCATAGCTATATACTGATCATTTTAACTGAAACTTTTACGGAATGACTACCTCCGAATCAAACCACATAGCTGAACTGACCTCATCCTTCACATACGCATTCATAAATATAAAAGAAACTTGCACACATGAACTGAACATGGAAACTAAATGGGATCATAGGGCAAAACTGATACCTCAAGTCGGAGCTGAGCCGGTAGAGAAAAAATGTGGATATCTAGCCATCATATCCGCTTCGGCTTCCTATGAGGCTCCCTCAATATGTTGATTCCTCCATAACACTTTCACTGAAGCTACTTCCTTGTTCCTTAGCTTACGAACTTGACGATCCAAGATTTCAACGGGGATTTCTTCATAATTGAGGTTGTCTTTTACCCCAATGCTGTCTACCGGAACTACCAAGGCTGGATCACCCAAACACTTTCTCAAAAGCGATACATGAAACACCGGATGAACTGAAGATAATTCCGAGGGCAAGTCCAACTCATACGCCACCTTACCAACTCTTCTCACAACCCACTAGGGACCAACATAGCGGGGACTAAGTTTACCTTTCTTTTCGAACCACATGACTCCCTTCATGGGAGATACCTTTAGAAATACACAGTCATCCACATCAAACTCCAAATCTCTTCTTCTTACATCGGCATACAATTTCTGACAACTCTTAGCGATATTTAACCAGTCCCTTATCAATTGGACCTTCACCATCGCCTCATGAACCGCATATGGCCCTATCATGGCTACCTCACCAACTTAAAACCATCCGACGGGAGATCTACACCTCCTCCTGTAGAGGGCCTCGAACGGTGCCATCTGGATACTAGAGTGATAACTCTTATTATAGGCAAACTCGATCAAGGGCAACTGATCATCCCAACTACCTTTGAAATCCATAACACATGCCCTCAACATATCCTCGAGGGTCTGAATGGTTCGTTCTGCCTGGCCATCCGTTTGCGGATGGAATGTTGTGCTAAGCTTAGTCTGAATTCCAAGTCCTTTCTGAAAAGACCGCCAGAACTGGGAGGTAAACTGAGTACCTCGGTCTGAAATAATAGGAAAGGGCACTCCATGAAGTCGAACCAACTCCCGAATATACAACTTGGCATAATCATTCGCTGCATCTGTGGTCTTGACCGGTAGGAAGTGTGCAGCCTTTATTAACCTGTCTACCACCACCCAAATGGAGTTGTAGTGCCGATGAGTACGAGGTAAGCCTGTAATGAAATCCATATTAGTTTCTTCCCACTTCCAAGTGGGGATGCTAATATCCTGAAGTACGCCTCCCCGCCTTTGATGCTCGACCTTCACTTGCTGGCAGTTTGGGCATTTTGCCACGAACTTTGCAATATCCTTCTTCATACTATCCCACCAATAGATTTCTCGCAAGTCCCGATACGTCTTTGTGGATCCTGGATGAATAGAATAACTGGTACCATGTGCCTCATGCAATATCCGAACTCTCAACTCACCTACATCTGGGACGCATAAACAACCCTGGTATCGTAGTACACCATTTCCCCCTTGGGAGAAAACCTCCACCCTTTGACTCTGCACTGCCTCCTTTAGCTTCCTCAAAATGGGATCCTCATCTTTCCTGGATTTAACATCAACCACCAAGGATGATTCTGACCCGCCATGTACAACCACACCGCCATCGGCCGAATCGGTCAATCTAACTCCCAGTCTTGCAAGTCGGTGGACATCTTTCACCAACTCCTTCTTCCCCTCATCCACATGAGACACACTCTCCATTGAGAGCCTACTAAGCGCATCCACAACCACATTTGCCTTTCCTAGGTGGTAGAGGACACTCATGTCGTAGTCCATCAGCAACTCCAACCACCTCCTTTGCCGAAGATTTAGATCCTTCTGTGTGAACACATATTTCAAGCTCTTGTGATCTATAAATACATCCACGTGAATCCCATACAAGTAATGTCGCCATATTTTTAATGCAAACACTACCGCGGCCAACTCAAGATCATGGGTCGGGTAATTCTTTTCGTTAACCTTTAACTATCATGAGGCGTATGCTATCACCTTCCTGTGCTGCATCAACACACATCCCAGTCCCACTCTCGAAGCATCACAATATACAACAAAGCCATCGGTACCCTCGGGTAAAGTCAACACTGATGCTGAAGTGAGTCGGGTCTTCAATTCCTGGAAGCTTTTCTCACAATCCTCTGACCATTGGAACTTCACCTTTTTCTAAGTCAGCCTGGTCAAAGGTGCCGCAATGGATGAGAAACCCTCCACAAACCTCCGGTAGTAGCCTGCTAGGCCCAAGAAACTCCAAATTTCTGAGGGATTCACCGGTCTAAGCCAATTCTTCACCGCTTTGATTTTTTTAGAATCCACCCTTATGCCCTCACTTGACACCACATGGCCCAGAAATGCCACTGAGTACAGCCAAAATTCACACTTGATAAACTCTGCATATAGATGACGATCCCTGAGGGTCCGAAGTACTACCCTCAAGTGAGCGGCATGCTCCTCCTTGCTCCGCGAGTATATAAGGATGTCATCAATGAACACAATCACGAACAAGTCCAAGTATGCTTCGAATACCCTGTTAATTAGATCCATAAAAGTTGTAGGAGCATTGGTTAGTCCAAAAGACATAACTACAAACTCATAGTGGCCATACCAGGTTTTGAAAGTTTTCTTTGGAATGTCACACTCCCGAACTCTGAGTTGGTGATATCCGGACCTGAAATCTATCTTCAAGAAACACCTGGCACCCTGGAGCTGGTCAAATAAATCATCAATACTGGGAAAGGGGTACCTATTTTTGACGGTGACCTTATTAAGTTGTCGATAATCAATACACATCCAAAGGGAACCGTCCTTCTTTCGAACAAATAAAACCGGTGCACCCCATGGAGACTTGCTTGGTCTAATGAAACCCTTATCCAATAAGTCCTTCAGCTGTTCCTTTAACTCTTTTAGTTCGGCTAGAGCCATCCTGTAGGGAGGAATAGATATAGGCTACGTATCGGGCAGTAGATCAATACCGAAATCAATCTCCCTCTCCGGAGGTACACCTAGAAAATCATCAGAAAACACCTCCGGATATTCGCACACCACTGGAACTAACTGAATAGTCGGGGTCTCGAACTCCACACCCTTAACCCTAACTAGGTGGTACACGCAACCCTTAGAGATCATCTTTCGGGCCTTAAGATAGGAAATAAACCAACCAGCTGGTACGGCTAAATTACCCTTCCATTCCAAAACTGCCTCCCCCGGAAATTGGAATTCCACTGCATGTGTCCTACAATTAATCGAAGAATAACATGCAAACAACCAATACATATCCAAAATGATGTCAAAATCAGTCATGGCCAACATCACTAAGTCCGCGGAGGTAACCTTATGCAACATTCTAATGGGGCAACCTCTATATACCCGTCTAGCTACAACTGACTCACCAACTGGAGTAGATACAGAGAATGGTTTAGACAGAATTTCAAGACTAACTCCAAAACTACTAGCAATGTAAGGGGTCACAAAAGAAAAGGTAGCTCCTAGATCTAACAAAGCATAAGTATCAATATGGAAGACTTGCAACATACCCGTGACCACATCTGATGAAGTCTCCTGCTCCTGGCGAGGCACTAGAGCGTAACCTGTTTCGGCGCTGCCCACCTGCCGAACTAGTGGAGGCACCTTGCTGAGGGGGTCATGCTGCTGGAGCGGTAGAACTGGCTGCAAGGCAATCCTGATCTTGTGCCCGGGCTTGCCACACCTGAAACAAGCATCCGCACCAACCAGGCACCTCCTGGGATGATTTTTGCCACATCTCGCACACGCAGGGAAAGTGTGCTCCACCTGTATGCTACCATGATCCTTCGAGCCTAGTGCCCTGCTCTTCTGGTCTCCCCTAAACCTGGACGACGTGCTAGCCGATGATGGAGCTGGAGCAGTGATCCTGTGCTGAGACTGCTGTTGTGACCAACCTCCTGACCCAGTCTGAGAAACCCCGTAGCTATTGGTCCTGGCCCTCTTGGCCTCTCTCTACCTCCTATAGACCGACTCAATCTGCTGAGCATGCAATACAATATGGGGAAAGTCAATGTCTCGGTGTAGCATGGCAATCTGGCAATCCTTATCCAAATAATCTACTACTCCATGCACAAAGCGGCTCACCCGAGCCTGCTTATCCGCCACCAACTCCGGAGCATATTTATATAGTCGAATGAACTCCAAGTCATACTCCTAGACTGACATGTTTCGCTGCTTCAAATTCACAAACTCAGCCGCCTTGAGCTCCCTCATTTCCCTAGGGAAGAACCGATACATGAACGCGGTATGGAACTCATCCCAACCTATGGGGCCTACACCCACTGCCCTAGCACCTCTCCATTGCTTGAACCATATATGTTCTACCCCCTTGAGATGATAGGAGGTCAAGTCGACACATTCCCCATTATTCACCCCCATAACCTGGGTGATCTTCAAAATTTCCTCAATAAAGTCATGTGGGTCCTCATCCACCTTCGACCCTGTGAACTCCGGAGGGCTCATCCTCAGAAAGTCCCTTACCCTAGCAGCTGCCGCATTTTCATTTTTCGGATAATGGGCCAAAATCTGATTCTGGACCTGAGCTGTCATAGCCTATGCCAACATCTGGATCGCCGCCCTAAACTCAGCGTGGGCGGCTGGCTCTGGTACGTGCTCCTCATCAATGGGCGGAGCTGGCTGATGCCCTCTATAATCATCACCATTACCGTTCCTCCTGGAATTTACTTGACGTGGAGGCATGATTCTGCAAACGCGAATAGCACAAATTAGAGGAGTAAAGGACGCTCATCGCACGACATAGATCATGAAAGAAGGGAACATTCCTAAACGTCTAGTAGCCTCTTCGTCATAAGTGTGCACCAATGAAAAATACTCTACTTAATTCGGCTTTCAGACACCCTAGGATACTTCAAAACTTATGTCTCTGATACCAAGTTTGTCAAGACCCAAACATACACCCGGGTCGTAGATACGGAACAGGGAGCCCCGAGAGACTCCATGTCGACCCATGGCATGAGCATACATCTATTTCAATCATATGAGCGGAAGACTTAGCATAGAAAAACGTAATCATAACATAACATGATGGAAAACAGTACGATACTTATACAATATGGCAGAATACAACTTATAGTCTGGTAAGCCTCTAAACATGAAGGACGGATTGATGGGACAACTCCCCCACTAATCCAATATCCAGAAATTGAAAGAATAACATAGAGTGTGCACATGTAGCCCTCAGAACATGAGGACTCACCAATTAAGCAGAGAGCAAGGTTGAACAGTCTACGGGTGAGGATGACCCTGAGAACTAGGACCTGTATCATGAAACGAAACAGCATAGAAAGTATGTTGTCAGTACGTGGAATGTACTGAGTATGCAAGGTAATAAAACAGAAATTTAAAACATGTATAAAACTCATAAATGATCATAAGAATAGGACGGCATGCTCATAACCTAATTATCATAATATGACATAAGGCTCAAGGTTTTCAAAATATTCGTAACATAAGCATACTCATAATCATAATAAGAGAGCGTTACTTAACATAACTTGAGCCAACATTCATAATCATAAACATGCATAAATCATGAGGAACAGTAGAAGGTTCTCTTAACCGACAAACCCCATATGAGCATACATGAAGCCTGACTTGTAACCCTAGTCGGGAGGGTGTTCGTACCTTGCCAAGGGTAGGAACCATGAAGGGCGTGATCACATATGAAAAGGGCCACTTGGGCCAGGGACAAACATGAGAGGGTCCCAACATACCTACGGTGGCACGTAGTTCATGAGATCCGGGGCCTAACATGAGCCCCGAACCTACTCGGTGTTCGATAGTATTCCCAAAACGTATATAGTGCTCATAATAATACATACATGAATCCATTGGCTACTTAAATCATGATAATCGTAAACATTCTTGAACATATAATAGCTAGCCATGACTTGAGGCTCGTGAGTCCGCCAAAAACATAATTCATGATTGATAAAATGCATACATACTTGTAAATCATGCATATAGCTTGAAATTCATAAGTTCATAATAGATAACATAATAAATTCATAAGTAAATTCATAATTCATACTGGGCTTATCAAAAACACCAATGGATCAATGGATCATAAATTGATTCATCATGGGGCATGCATAATCAAGCTTAATTGTTTAGGAATTTAAAATCAATAATATTACAGTCAATTTAAATCTCAAAAGATGATCAAAATTAGTAGATTAAAATAAGATTTCAAAATCACAAGACCCATACTGAAATCATTTAATTTTGTACAAATCCAATACAAAACCCCATGAGTTTTCAAATAATTTTTGATAATTAATATAGAAGGAGTATGGGTGCGGAAGAATCCACCCATTGAAGACCTTACATACCTAGAATTATCAAGTCCTAACCCTCCTTAAAACCCAAGAATGAAATTGAAGTGAGGTGAAAATCTTGAAATTTCCCCTTGAATCCCCTCTCAAAGTCTTGCATGCATTAATGGGAGTTTAGAATAGGTCATCCTCTTAAAACCCAGCTTTTTCCCACTCCAAAATAACGTAGTTTAGGGCCTTATATCGTGAAAAAGTCAAAAATACCCTTAATGAACCTGCCTTGAAAACTGTCCAGATCAATCCCACGGGTGGGACAAACAATAGACAGTCAGGACAACCCGTACCTTCAACCAACGACTCATCACATCGCTCGTGGTTAACCCCCTGAACCTTGGCATCTCATCTCCTAACGGGTCACACCACGACCCTTCACAACAAACAACGGACCGTTGTTACCCCCCGTAGGGTCCACTGGAACAACTAAAGCCTAAACCACGACCACAACCAACGACTCGTGGTCTATTCTAACGGGTTGTTGGACGCCCGTTGAAGGTCTCCTAAACAGCCTATCCCCTTCCTACGACTGCAAACGACGACTCGTTGTTTCCCACAACGAGTCATCACATCTCCTGTGGTCTCCACTGATACCATCCTTTCCCCCAACAAACGACAGCATACAACGACTCGTGGTTTGTTACCACGAGTCATTCTGTGGACCGTTCTGTGATGTTTTGCCAGTTTTTCTGCACTTTTAAATTTTAAACTCCTGGGTCTATTCTTATGCCTTCCCGGGGTATTACACTAGTGGATACACCCTGCTGATCTGTGCGTATTGGTGGAGCTGCTGAAATAGTGGATGGGTCATGGCCTCTACTATGGCTCTGTCTAGCTGAAGGGCAGTTTCTGAGCAGATATTTGAGATTTCCACACCCGAAGCACGCACATGAATCCACTAAGCACTCTCTGGTGTGCCTCCTACCACATCTCCCACAAACTGAAATGATGGGCTCTCCTGACATGCTCCCCTGACCTTTAGAGCCTGATGCTCGGCCCCTATAATCACGCCTAGGTTTGTACCGAACACTAGCTGATGATGGCCCTGGGGTTGATGACCTCTGGTGGGACTGATGGTGATGTTCTTCACCGGACCTCTGGGCCTCTCTCTCCTTCTCCTTCATGTAATCTGCCTCTATCTGCTGGGTGTATATGACCAACCGTAAGAAGTCTAGATCACTGTTAAATGTAGAGATCCTGCACTCCTTGATCAATAAGTCGGAAACTCCACTCACAAATTTTCTTATACGATCCCTCTGATCCGCAACCATCTCCGGCGCATACCTGGACAGCCAGATAAACTCCAAGCATACCCTTGGACAGTCCTGTGGTGCTGCTTCAAGTTGACGAACTGTGCCAGTTTCGCCTCCCTCAACTCTCAAGGGAAGAACCTACCCAAGAACGCAGTCACAAACTCATCCCAACTCACAGGGACGGCTCCCGCAGCTCTACTCTCCTTCCACTTGTAGTACCATATATAAGAAACCCCTTTCAATTGATAGAAGGCAAAGTCTGCACTCTCCTCCCCGGTCACCCCCATAATCTGGGTGATCTTCTGCACCTCCTCAATAAACTCATACGGGGTCCTAATCCACCTTTGACCCAAGGAACTTAGGTGGGTTCATCCTGAGAAAATCTCGAACTCTAGTTGCTGCTGTGTTCCCATTCTGAAGAACACAAGCCACTGCCTTCTGATTGACCTGAGCGGTCATAGCCTGTTCCAACATCTGGAATACCGCTCCAAACTCATCATGAGTAACTTGCTCGGGCAAAGGGTCTGCTGGTGCTAGCGAGGCTTGCTGATGCCCATCTCCATTGCTATTGTCATGGTCATTTCTATTGCCATTCCTTCTACCATTCACTCAACATGGAGGCATGTTTCTTCAAACACATATAGCATGAGTTAGAAGGATAGAGAGATACTTCAACACACGACATAGAATATGAAAGAAGGGAAATTTCCTAAAAGGTCTTGTAGCCTCTTCCCCATAAGTGTGGCTTACTTCACACCCATGAAAAAGACTTTACTCAACTCGGCTTTTAGACACCCTAGGATACTCTAAACCTTTGCTCTGATACCAAGTTTGTCACAACCCGATCTGGGACCTTGGACCGAGACACGGGACCTAGAACCACGAATGGCTCCAAATCAACCCATGGCATGAACATAGCAACTAAAGAGCACATATTAAAAAGGAAACTGATAACTTAAACATGAATAAGCAAAAGTTTGAATAACATAATGTATATCAAATGATAACATCACATTACTACATCTCTAGCTGAATATACTAGTCTATGTCTAGAAAGCCTCTACTAACTAATAAGATACTGGGACAAGCCCCCAGCTATCTACAAGTCTGAAACAAACTGACACCACAAAAATTGGAATGATAAACACCCTCAAACAATGAGGACTCACCCTAGGCAGGGTTGAACTGAGCTGATAGGGAAAGCGAGCTATCGACGAGACTGAACTGGATCACCTTAAACTATATCATGAAATGATATAACATAGAGTATATGGTCACTACTTTAAATATGTTGAGTAAATGTTAACTGAAATCATGCATATAAAAATAAGTTATTAAATTCTGAGAGTAAGGACTGCATGCTGAAAACTAAATCTGAGACATACATAGTCATATAGCTTATTATCATAACCGAACATAGTGACCCAAGATTTTGAAATAAAAATTATATGACTTGTTCTAGACGAAATCATAAGTAAAAGCTCATAAACTAATCACTGGGTCAAACCTGCTGTAAAATATAATATCATAAGTCATGAACATACATAACTAAAATCATGAGGAACAATGAGAGAATCATCATAACCGACACCATCACGATAGAGCTTACGTGATTCCCCAACTATCATACTTAAGTGGCCAGAGCCTCCAAAACCTTGTCAAGGCTAAGGATGATACCATTATATCGATATCAAGCTGAGGCCCCTTAAGGGAAGGGGAAAACTCTCTTGAGCGATCCCAAAAATGTATATATACCTAAGTTGGCACGTAATATTGAGATCAGGAAATCTTGGAACCCTAAGCCTACTCGATGCTAGACACTACTCCTAAAAACATGCATAGTGCTCCCATCATTTTTCAACAAAACTGAAATCATAATTACATGCATAGTTTGAAATATGAACATTGAGAGTCTTGACTCTAAAACATATCATAAGATGCATTAGGAGTCTTGACTCCAAAACATATGATAAGATGATGTTATTAGCCTTGGCTAAATCATGAAAACATATTTAATTTGTATGGGCTTGCCCAGATCATAAAACCATGCATAATTGAAATAGGCTTGATAAGTCAAAATCATGGTTTCATATATAAAAAATTTATAAACATTCATTCATGCTAGATATTTCATCATACTTGAAATCATGAATTATAAGTTTGACTTTTCATAAAACTTGCATGATAGGGCATAATTTCTAATAGCTTGAAATCATGAATTTATAATTAAATTGTGTATAAAATCTTCCCATTAAACTTAAAACATGCTCTGAAACATGAAGGATTAGACCCATAAACATATCATAGAAAATTTCATAAAATTGAGTTAAAATCCTATAAAATCATATACTTGAATTCATGAACTATAGGAGAAATTTAGGCATGAGAGTGAAAGAAAAATCTTATTTATAGCCCTACATACCTGGGTAAACTGATTCTCTAATTATCCTTGAAAATCCAAGAGAATTGGGGAAGAAATTGAGCGATTTCTAGCTTGATCTTCAAAGAGAATCTCGAAGCTTTACATGCATGGGAGTCTAAAGCATTAGAATAGGTTAAACCCCCCTTAAAACACTCTTTTAAGGACTTAAAATTGCGTCATTAGAGAGATAGAAGTTTAGAAATTACAAAAATACCCTTAGTGAATCGTCTAGAAAAATGACCTTGCCAGTCACCACGAGTGACCTAATGAGTCATTAGGTCAATTGACGACTCGTATTCTGGACCCGTTGCCACCACTGGAATCTTCCCCTACAATATTCATTTTCACCCCATTAGCGACTTAACGGGTTGGTAGGGACATGATGACTCATTCCCTCAATCCGTCGCAAACACTGGAACAATCAACCATAATCCACCATTGCTCATCTGACGGGTTGTACAACGACTCGTGAGAAGTCTTGATGAATCATCACCGGACCTGTCATGACCTTTGGAAAAAATAACACCTCTTCATCACTGAGCACCTAATGGTTGCCCTAACGGGTCGTAGGGTGACACAATGACTCGTCACCTCATCCATTGTCACCCAGGGGAAAATACCAAACCTTCGACTCAGGCACACATACAACGGGCCACTTAACGACCCATTGAGTCACTTGACGGGTCACTAGATGACTCATCTTATGACCTAGTGCCAATTTTCCTATTTTCTCTCCATTATCCCTCGGGTCTGATCTTAAAGATATTTGGGATGTTACAATGTGCCCATGCCATGACCACGTCTAAGGTGCTAGTACTCTACGCACATGCTTATACACAAATTCCTAGAATGAGAAGTAACTACTTCGGATAGCGATCCCAGATTTACTCTATGATTCCATAAATTTCAGTTATGTCATGAGACTCGTTATACCTGTAAACTCATGTCTCATAGTATGCTCATCTCTATGAACTCAGTCCTTAAGACTCTCTTTAACAGTTAATAAATCCTGCTACGTCATGTATGTGCTCAGCTTAGATTTATTGAAAGGTATGAGTAGTTTCCACTCTGCTCGTACTGAATACGGGTAATTCCCTGCCACTTGCCCAACATTTTAATAGAGGGATGATTCGTGCTTACGATATCCTTACTCTAATCCATATGTGTATTCACCCATTATGAAAATGATGGATACGATTTGTACATTCAAAATAACTCTCTATGCATGCCTTAGGTGCCAAGTATGTAGTAGTTCATGAAGCGCAGTTATTAGCCATACCGGGGAGATAGGGAAATTCTTGGATAGCGTAAGCTACAGAGGAGCCATGTGATAATCATAAGTGATAGTCTTGAATAATGTGATGATGTGTAGGTAGACCATAGTATAGTGTGACTAGTAACTCCTTGATTAGAGCTCGAGCATGGGTGATTTTCATGATAAGGGGAAGTAATATTATTGGAGCATAACTCTAGGTTGTAATAGGTCTAGTAAAGTTAGGTTTGAACGTGGTTGAAGTATACTATTCGGACTCAGACTTTAGTATCGATAAGAGCTCAGGTGAGGAGTATAGGCTGGGAAGGTTGAGCATCAGGGGCCAGGAGGCACGTTACAGGGTATCAGTATTCCTAATTGGAAGTGGGAATAGATAAATATGGACTTCATTACAGGTTTACCTCGTACGCACTGACAACATGATTCTACATAGGTGATTGTGGGTAGGATGACTAAGTCAGTACATTTCCTACCAGTTAAGCCTATGAATTCAGTCAAGGATTATGCTAGACTTTACATACAGGAATTGGTTAGGTTGCATAGGGTCTCATTGTCCATCATTTCAGATAGGGGTACTTAGTTCACTTCATAGTCTTGGAAGTCATTTCAAAAGGTCCTTAGTACTCAGGTAAATCTTAGCACAGCTTTTCACTTACAGGCAGATGATCAAGCTGAGCGGACCATTCAGACCTTAGAGGACATGTTGAGAGCTTGCATGATTAATTTCAGGGGTAGCTGGGATGATCGCTTTCCCCGCATTAAGTTTGCCTACAACAACAACTATCACGCCAGCATTCAAATGGATCCATTTAATGCTCTTTATGGGCAGAGATGTAGGTCACCAATTGGATAGTTTGAGGTAGGTGAGGCTACATTAATAGGGCCAGATTCAGTTCATGAGGCCTTGGAAAAAGTTCAACTTATTAGAGAAAGGCTGAAAACAGCGTCATAAATTATATGCGGATGTCAGGAGAAGAGAGCTTAAGTTCATAGTTGATGATTGGGTGTTTCTAAAGGTGTCACCCGTGAAGGGGGTTATGAGGTTTGGAAAGAAGAAAAATCTTATTCACCTATATGTTGGTCCTTATAATTTTGAGGCGCATTGGCAATGTGCCCTATGAGTTGGAGTTTCCTGTAGATTTTTCTTCGGTACATCCAATTTTTCATGTGTCCTTGTTGAATAGGTGCATTGGCGATCCAACTCTTGTTGTAACAATAGAGAGAATTAGAGTGGAGGACAGTCTCACTTATGAGGTGGTTTCGATTGAGATTGTTGATCGTCAGGTTTACAAATTGAGGAACAAAGAGGTAGCTTCTATGAAGGTTTTATGGAGAAATCAACTAGTTGAAGGAGCCATTGGGAAGCGAAGAAAATATGATGACCAAATACCCACATCTTTTTCCTTCCAGTTCAGTTCCAATTTGAGGTACTAGTTTCCTCCTCCATATATTATTCAGTTTCATGTCTCTCAGTTACTCTCATATTTTAGCATATATGTATGTTTCATGAGTTCAGTTCAACTATATATCTCCGTTCGGAGTAAATCACTCCCTCAGTATTCAGTCAATAACATTCAATTTTGGGGTTGCATCTATATTCCTACCTTTTTAGCTTATTTAGTCTCCATCCAAGAAACAGTATGTTCCCAAGTAGGAAATAATGTAACACCTCAAAAGTCCCTAAGGTTAGACCCTAGATAGGGAGTATGAACCTGTATAAAAATTGAAAATTTTCTTCCGAACGAGTCTCGTACGACTCGTGATGGTGTGGCACAAATCGTACCAAGATACGTGACAAGAAGAATCACCACGAACCGTGATATGATGGTATGAATCATTGTTTCAGTTGTGAGTTGAAATATTGTAACACTTTGGACTTTTGGTCTAAGTTTGAAACCATTCTAGTTATGTGGATAGACCCGAATCGGATGAATTTTATGAAAAATAAGGTGTTGAGATCAATTTTTAAGAGTGGGAAGTGCATTAGAAACAAATTAAGGTCATAGGAACCTCTAGCATAAAGTTGAGTTGAGAGCTTTCCTACCGATTGATTCTTTATATAAGTTCTTACAAGGGTCAACGTTAAACGACCATAGCTCCCACCTTACGAAGTGTTTTTGGGTAATCCAGAAAATCAAATTGAAGCCCATTTAGTTTTCTTTCCAACGCATCCGACCTATCATCAATCAGAGTTCACGCAAAAGGTTATGAGAAGTTTAGTGAAGCACTCAGGTTTGATGGACAAAGGACAAGCCTAGTAACCATGAGTCATGGTACGACTCGTGGTATCAAGGTACGACTCATACTGAGAATCTGTGGTAAGAGTTTTAGAAAACTTTTAAGTCACTCAAAAGCTACTAATTTCATACCACGACCTATGGTTTGTCACCACGAGTCGTGGTACAATTCGTGAGGGATGGCAGGACAGTTTTTCAGCTCATTTTCATAAGAGCATCCTAGTAATTTTCTAAGATTTTAACTCCTAAACTAGATCATTTTGTCTTCCTAAAGGGTATATTAGAGGATTTTACTTAGTCTAAACTCTCATTTTCTCTCAAAAATACTGTAGATTGAAGATCAAACCTCTCAAGGCTCTTAAGCAATTTAGATTCTTCTTCTTCTCAACTCTCTTGGATGTTAAGTTTAAACAAGAATCCATCAAAATCCATGTATGTAGGGTCATGAATGGGGGATATCTTCGACCCTCATGCCCAATCTCAAGATCAATGACATGATTCAATTCTTTCAAGTCTCCAACTATGATTTTTATGAATTTCTAGGGTTAGGCCCTTTTGGATGAAAAACTCCACGATCTCTTATGCAATTGATCCTCTCATGATTCTATTTATGTTTTATGATTATATTTATATTATTTCTATGTAAAACTCTCATGAATCTCTATTTTCAAGTTATGATGACTTACTCAATTATGCATGAATTTCATGAGTCTCAAGCTTATGTATCATGGTTGTATTTTCAGCATTATTTTTATGGCTAGTTCACGTATGTTAAGCAATTTATGAATTTCATGATTTCTAACTAACCCATGAAAAACCAAGTATATTTTATGATTATGATATGACCACTATGTATGTATTGGGAGTAGTATTTAAAATCGAGTAGGCGGGGATTCCAGCTAACCTGGGTCTCAGAACTACATGCCATCGTAGCCATGATGGGGTCCTCCTTGAGAGTGTCTCTCATGTACAAATAGGCCTATGAGTGATATCACACCTTCATGGTTCTTACACTTAGTAAGGTATGAATGCACCTCCTAGCTAGGGTTACAAGCTGGGCTCCATGTATATTCACATAGAGTATGTCGGTTATAAGAATCTTCCACTGTTCTATGATTTTATATACATGTTTATGTTTATGCTTCACAATATTATGACTTATGATATTTTGGCTCTATTTACACTTTATAAGATTTTACTTATGATTTCGGTCATGTACAGTTTTATGATTTGGTTTTTGAGAACCTTGAGCCATTATAGTCAGTTTACAATCAGAAATTCATGTTTTACTTATCTTATACTCATGATTTCAAAATATTATTTTAATATCATGTTTTACTTATCCTATATACTCAGTATATTTAAAGTATTGATCGCATATTTTTGTGCTATATCATCTCATGATATAGGTTCGGGTAATCAATCTCAGCCCGGCCATTAGATTCACTCTTGCTCCAGTTCAACCCAACTCTTGGTGAGTCCTCATCATTCGAGGACATCAGTTTTTAGCTTATGTCCCTTTTATGTATTATTAGTTGCAGACTTAGCAAAGATATTTGGGGGTTTTTCCCATCAACTCATCCTATGTTTTAGAGGCTATTCAGACTATGATATATAAATGCTCAGAAGTGTTGACATGTTGTCTCCGCTTATGCTCTATGGTATCTTAGACTTCCACTTATGCTTCCTCTTATGATTTATTTTGGCGTAGTGTACGCTTATGCTTATTTTATGAATGTACCATAGGTTAACTTGGAGCCATTCGTGGTTCTAGGTTCCGTGTCACGTCCGGAGGTTATGCTCGGGTCATGACACTTTATTACAAATAGAATGCGTTTTTTCTTTATTTTGATGCATAAATTGCCACACAACATAAGTTTTAGGACGTTCAACCTTTGTCTTATCTTTTTAATAGGTATAAGGGGAAGTTGAACTTCAGTCTAAGGGTTATCCTAGACTAGTAGGTGTATCATCTAATTTTTCTTCTTCTAATTCTATTTCTTCCTTTATTTCTTCCTCAAAATTACCATAACATCTTTCTAAAGTTTCATTATCTAGTGGAGTATCCAAATTAATATTAATAGGAGTATCATCAACATACATAAAATCATCCATATTAATTCTAACTCTAGGCATTGATT
>JACEIK010000320.1:14560-51361 GCA_018107945.1 Datura stramonium | reverse complement strand
TCTGATTCTTTTTAGTACATTTGTCTATTTGATGGGTTTTAACTTACATGGAACACCTAGCATGGATAGAAGATTATTTGATTATCAAGATTATTTTTCTTCCTGCAAAATCTATTGGCAAATTTCGTATTAATCGTGAATAAAGAAATTGTGCTTTGAGTGGTGATATTTTTTTTCTAGAGGTATTTGATGTTCAGGCATGAATTTAACGCAATTTCTAATAAGACTTACGTTTGATTAGTGTATTTTAAGAAAGGTTAAAGTACTAAGTACTTGAAAGAAATATTCATTAAAAACCAAAAGCAAAAATAAGATGAGAAAAGAGTCATTCGTGTGAAAGATATTTTAAGAACTATTGATATCTAAATTTCTTTTATTTAGATTGTAAGGATTCTAAAAGGCTATGAAAATAAAGATTTGCTAATGCTCCTCTGAGTATCACTTGCATCAAATTTTAATATTATGTGGCATACTTTTTGCGATTCAATTTCTTTCATGTTAAGAATTTTTTTTAGTATTTTATCACTATTTAAGAATATCAAAACTTAAAATTAAGACTATTGCAATTATTTTTATCTGTTTTTTCTTAAAATTATTTGCGCATCTCATAGATGCATCTACTAATCTCTCTCTCTCTCTCTCTCTCCCTCTCTCTCTCAGTGTAGTTTAGCGTGATTGCTATTCTGCGCTTTTGCCGGAGATGGGGAAAGGAAGACTACGGAAGACAAGGCGCGAGAAAATACAACAAGAATTGCAAGAGAGGGTAGCTAAATCTGGTTCTACTAGTAAGAGGAAAGGGGCAAAGGATAATGAACTGGATCTGAGAAAACTGTCATAGTAGAAAGTACTGTTCCATTGGTGCTAAATCAAGCTACACCAGAGTCAAATAGCATGAATTCAGCTATGACGGGTAACCAAAGTAATGGAGAAGGCATAAAGGAGGAGAGTAATGGGCAAGCAAGGAGGAAATTGGAGATGCAGATGTCGCAGGAGAGCACGAGTTGGTCAAGCCTATTCACTGGGAATAGATTACAGAATAGAGGTATGGACTATCTTATGTTGCACCAGTTGTTCAGGAGGGTAAAAAGGTAGTCCAGTTGCAAGCTCTGGAGGTTGATAAGAAAACTGAGAAATGGAGGAAGGCGATAATACTTTATGTGGTGGGATAGTCACCAACTATTGGAGCAATAGAGAGATATTTAGTCGCACACTGGGCTTTGGAAACCAAGCCTAAGGTTTACTATCATAACAAGGAATATTTTTTGGTGCTATTTAATTTGATATAAGATAGAGATGCAGTGCTAAACTCTGGGCCTCATACTATGAATAATCGACCAATTATATGGAAGCCTTGGTCAGCTAATTTTGATTTTAATGCTGAGGTTTTGACGACGATTTCATTATAAGTTCGACTACCAAACTTGCCTCTTAACTGCTGGGGCGAAGGTTCTTTGAGTCGAATTGGGAGTGCTATGGGGAATCCAATTTATGCAGATGAATGTACTTCAAACATCGAGCGTATTTCATATGCTCGACTGCTCATCGAGATGAATGTTGCTCAGCCTCTTCCAAATGAGGTAACTGTTCAGGACCCTAATTGGAAACTATATACTCAAGTAATAGAGTATGATTGGATGCTTGTGTATTGTGAAGAATTTTTAACAATGGGCCACAGGTGCAAATCGAAGGAGAAGAGATTGTCTCTAAAAGAGCCAACAAGAGGGAAGGTTTGGATGAGGAAAAAGGGTCAAGATGTGCAGACTGAGGTACATGTTAATATTCAGTCACAAGAAGAATTTCCAGGTTTGAATAAGGGGAAGGAGACACATGAATGGAAGGAAGCTAAAGGTAAATCAACAATAAAAGTAGAGCATACAAAACAGAATGCAGGCAGCATAGATGTTACAAATGGATTTAGCATGCTTGATGAATCAGGTCAAGTACCAGATATGCAAGATATCAGGGGGAGGTATGAGGAGGATGGGGTTGGTTGTAGTTTTGATAATACATCTRCATGAATATAGTAGCTTGGAATGTTAGAGGTATAAATAAAGTTTATAARAAAAAGGAGCTAAGTGTCTTCTTAAATAAGCARAAAGTTTGTTTGAYAGMTATACTAGAACATAAAGTCCAGGAAAACTTTGCCAAAAAGATTGTTCAGAAGGTTGCAAAGCAGTGGAGATGGTGTGATAACTAAAATGCAGACGGAAGGGGTAGAATATGGATAATCTGGAATGATGAGGTTATTAATTTTATGCCTATTAAAATACATGAGCAGTTCATACATGGCAGAGAAGAGGTTTATAGATCTATTCTTAACTTCTATATGACAACAATATATGGTTTACATGCTATTCAAATAGAGCTATTATGTGGAGGGAACTTTCAGGGTTGATATCTCAGGGGCCATGGATACTTATGGGAGATTTCAATACCATACTGGAGGCCGAGGACAGGATAAGGGGTGATGATGTGCAGGAAGGTGAGGTGAGAGATTTCCATAACTTTGTGCAAGATAATAATCTAGCAGAAATGAAGTCTATGGGAAGGAGGTATACATGGTCGAATGGGCATATACACATCAAACTTGACAGAGCTATAATTAATGCTGAGTGGATATAGATGTTCCCTCATATGGAGGGACTGGTGATGGGCCCTGTGTTCAGAACACTCTCCATATGTCATAAAGGTGGAGATTGCTTCAAGTTCACAGAAGAAGCCTTTCAAGTTCTTAAACATTCTGGCTGAAAATGATAGATTTTTAAAGATTGTTCAAGAAGCTTTGCAGATACCAAATCAACATAAACCAATGCAAAGTGTTTGGTATAAGTTGAAATAGGTGAAGAAAGGCCTGAAGCTGTTGAATAAAAAAGAATTCAATAGTATTCATGTTAAGATTAGTTCAATCAGAGAGGATCTAGAATATACTCAAAGTTAGATAAGAAGTGTTTGTAAGCATATAACATGGTTGAGGAAGAAAAAGAGCTAAAAAGACAGCTAGAGAGATGGATTGGTATAGAGGAAAGCATTATAAGACAAAAGTCTAAAATGCAGTGGCTGAAAGTTGGGGATGCTAACACTAAATATTTATTTTCTAGTATGAAAGAAAGACAAACACACAAAACGATAAGGACTCTTATGTCTCTGGATGATAACCTGCTCACTAATGAAGATGAGGTGCAAAATGAGGTTATTCAGTTCTACAAGAACCTACTGAGGACATCAGCTTGCAGTTTACTTGCAATTAATCCTAGAATAATGAAGCTTGGTAAGAGGCTAAATAGATCATAGCAAGTGGAACTTATTAAAGAAATATCAAGATAAGAGGTGGATGATGCTATGAAGGATGTTGATGAGAATAAGGCTCCAAGCTATGATGGAATGAATGGATGTTTCTATAAAAAAGCATGGAGTGTGATAGGGGAGGATGTTATTAATGTTGTATTGGAGTTTTTTGAATCTAGCAACTTGTTCGAGCCATTAAATTGTACCAGTGTGACACTAATACAAAAAGTGAAGAATCCCACAAGCATAAAGGAGTATAGACCTATATCCTGTTGCAACATAGTGTGAAATTATTTTCAATGTGCTTACTCATAGAATGAAGAATGTTATGGATACCATTGTTGATCCCAGCCAAGCTGCATTATCCTTGGGAGAGTTATAATAGATAACATTGTATTGAGTCATGAATTAGTTAAAGGGTATGGAAGGAAGGCCGTGTCTCCTAGATGCATGTTAAAAGTAGACATATAAAAGGCATATAATTAAGTGGAATGGAGGTTTTTAGAATAAATTATTACTGATTTGCAGTTCCCTCCCAAGATTGTGAAGTGGATAATGCCATGCATTATGACAGTCTCTTATTCTATTATTATTAATGGCTATCCTACTCCGCCTTTTGATACAAAGAATGGGACTTAGACAGGGTGATCCTTTATCACCTTATCTCTTTGTTATTACCATGGAGTATTTTGCAAGATTGCTGAAAGATCTTGAGGCAGAGAAGGAGTTTAAATACCACCCAAAGTGTCCAAAGTTTAAGATTATTCAGTTTGGGTTTGCTGATGACTTGTTACTATTTTGCAGGGGATAAAGTTAGTCAGTTGCTTTACCGCACCATTGTTACACCTTATTTTCCACAGCATCAGGCCTTAAAGCAAGTGCTAGTAAAAGTAATATCTATTTTGGAGGTGTGGATCAACTGTACAACAACATATACTGCATTTCTTGGGATTTTCTAAAGGAGATATGCCTTTCAGATACTTGGAAATTCCCCCAAGTACTAAGAGGTTATCAATCATGCAATGCTAGCCTTTGTTAGAGAAGATTATGGGAAGGATCACTTCTTGGACTACTAAGTACTTATCATATTCCGGAAGATTGCAGCTAATTAAAAGTATTTTGTTCTCAATCCAAACTTTCTGGGCTCAAGTATTTGTATTTCCTAAGAAAGTGATACAAGAAATGGAAGCCATCTGTAGAAGATTCCTATGGAAAGGTAGTGAAGATATATCAAGGAAGGCTCTCCTAGCCTGGGAGAAACTGCGTAGACCTACTAATACCGTAGGAGTAAACATACTTGATCCGACAATATGGAATAAGGCTGCAATATGCAAGTTATTGTGGAGCTTGAATAAGAAAAATGATAAGTTGTGGGTGAAGTGGATACATGCTTACTACATTAAGGGCCAATAGACTTGGGAGACCAGACAAAAACAAGCTTCTTGGATCATGTAGAGGATTTTCAAGGCTGCAAAGTATTTTGAAGAAGCGGAGCTGAACGCTCAAGAGGTTGAAGGAAAGCGATAGTTCTCTATCAGGAAGTTGTATCAACTACTGCTAGGTACCTTTCAGAAGGTCAGGTGGAAGAAGCTGGAATGTAATAATTATGGTTCATCAAAGTGGATATTTCCAGTAATATTGGTGGTTCTAAACAAGTTGTACACTAAGGATAGGTTGATCAAATGGGGACTTGTAGTGAATGGAAGTAGTCATCTATGTCCAACAGCTCCGGAATGTAGGGATCATCTATTCTTTGAATGCTCTTATGCAACTTTGGTTTGGAGCAAGTTGTTGGTATGACAAAGGTTGTAAATGGTTTCTGGGAAATGGGAGGAGGAGCTAGAATGGCTACTGCAACATTCTAAGAGGAACTCAGCAACGACACACATTATGAGAATGTTATTTGAAGTTTGTGTGTATCACATATGGTTAGAAAGTAATCAAAGATTATTTTAAAGTATTGAATGGTGCCCAGACAAAGTGGTTAGATCGTGTATACAAGAGGTTGTCTATTTTGCTCGTTTGAAGCCTAAGTTGAAGAATAGAGTCTCGGAGTTAGATTATTATCCATGATTGTGTGTAATAGATCCTATAGCATTGTAGTTTTGTTGAGATGTCCTTGTTTGTGAAACAAGCTGGATAGCTGCTTTGTAATTCATACTTTGGTAACAAAAATATAGTTACCAAAAAAAATAATAATTAAAACTAAATTATAAACTTATAAGAAAAAGAAAGGAAGATAATTTATTTTCAATCTAAAAAGTAAAGTTTCCAGGGGGTGGAGTGGTGAAGTTATTACTAAAGGGTGAATTTTGCTATCACTTTATTGACCGCTAACTCATACTTTTAGTTAAATTTGCAGCAATAAGAGAGGAACGTCAGAAAAAATATTTTAATTTAGTATTATAAGATGTCATAATTTTATCGCATAACATATATCAAACCATATGATTCAAATGAGACAACAAGATGCTCAGGAGTAATTTTAAAAAAAAATATATATGTCATATAACATTTATTCATGACATATGTTTGGGTTGGACTAACGAGGTCTTCAAATATGAGGAGATACATATTTTTTCTTTTCTCATATGTTTAATAAAGAGACAACAAATTTCATTTATTTATATATCAAAATTCCCCAAATAGTATCTACATTGAATAAAATTAAACTTAGGTTAATCTAGCTAGAGAGAGAAGATGGGAGGGAGGATATATATGATGGAAAATAAGATTCAACAAATAAGATTCAACAACACTACAAATCTTATATATGTAATAATGTTGTCTGAATAAGAGTAAGATAAATTTTTCAAGCAAATAGAATAGCTTCAACATAGAACAAACAACATGATAATAACGATAACTAAATGATACGACATAGAAAATATTACTAAAAAATAAATATAAAACTAATATTGACTCAACAACAAAAGTATGAAATCTTTTAACTCAAATAATTTTTGGGGCTTCATCATTCTTCTCCAACATTGCTGTCATTACCTTCATTGGTTGATCTTGTTCACAGTTGTTTCTTCTTTTCATCAACTTTAGCCTTCCCGGCGAGAAATTAGGTTTATAAGACTTTTTAAGTTCTTCACATCGAGTTCATAGAAGCTCTTTCCCTCAACAACTTCATTGAACAACATTTCCACTTTTTTCTCCTCATTCTTTTGTTCTACTTTCCGATGTTTTCTTCTTGAGCCTTCAACATTTCACAAGATAGGTTTCATATGTAACTAGCTTATTCATCCTTTCAATCTCAGGACAATCTAAATACCTCTCGATTCTTTCCCAAACTTGAGTTTCAGATGGCCATGAAGTAATCTCTCCAGAACTAAAACATGCTCAAGTTGTGCATCACATAGAGTTGACAAATTTCTCTGTTTTCTTAAACAAGCTTGTTATTTTTTTATAAAGGAGTATTTTTCTATCACTTACCACTGCTCAACCTTGATAGCCATATTTTGCATATGCTCAATTTAAAAGAAGCACTTTCTTTGGGGAGAGAGAAGAGACTGATTGAACAAGTTTTATGAGGAGTAGGCATTTATATGGTGATGTCAAGAATATTTTTATTACCATATGATTAAATGAAATCTTCATGTATTTATTAAAATACTAAAAGTCCACTTGTGATTTGGAAAGCACGTCCATAAAGAAAAATTTTAATTCAAGTAAATTCTTCATGTATTTCTTAAAATATAAGTACATGTGATTTTGAAAGCATACTCCATGAAGAAAATTTAGTTTTGGGTGACTCTTCATGTATTTCTTAAAATGCTATAAATTCAATTGTGAGTTTGGAAAGCGTAATCAAAAAGAAGATTTGGTTCAAAGTGAATTCTTCATGTATTTTCTTAAAATGCTAAAAATGCAAATGTTATTTTGGAATGCATAATCCATGAAGCAAATTTGGTGAGCTTTTCATGTATTTAAAAATACTAAAAGTCCAACTGTGATTTTTAGAAACATATTCAATGAAACAAATCACTCAAAAATAATTCTTCACGTATATTCTTAAAATAGTAAAAGTCAACTGTGATTTTGAAAAACATAACTCATGAAAAGGATTTGGTTCTGGCAAATTATTCATATATTTTCTTGAAATTCTAAAAGTCCAATTGTGACTTTAGAAATATTCATGAAGCAAATTTAGTTATTTCATGATCCATAAGTTTAAGTTGTGATGACGCTTATCCGAACTTCTGCGAACCATTTAATAATCCTAATCCCATTTTATCAATATTAAAGTGGATGCAAAACAATAAATAAAAACTAAGTCATCAACATAGTTATAGTATAAAAGAGTGCATAAATACGGAAGCACAACCCATAAAATCTGGTGACATGAATACAAAGATTCTAAAATATAATTACAAATTTTAAAATGCTACAAGATTGTTTAAAAGATATAGGAAAAATAAAATAAGGAAAGAAGTCTGAATGTCGGGGACAATAAAGTAGCTAACTCCAAAACTTCCAAAATGCTCCAGCAACAAGAAATATTACCTGCCACTGTACATGGATAGACCGTGCATATAAAGGTGCAGAAAAATAAGAAAGGAGTAATCAAGAGCATGTACTAACAGTATCATCTACAGATCCTTAATAAAACGACGATGAGAATTGGTCTTACCATGTCAACCTCTATACATACTTAAACAGTAAACCCAAAGTCCAGTGTCTAATAACTAATCAATAATGAAACCAAATAAAATAAATAATCAACCAAACTTAGAGATCATTTATTTTCTATCTTGATTAAGATTAACTCAGAATAGGTAAGAAGTAACATAAACAAGTCAACTTATGTTATGCACACAAATAATATGATGATGATATAATGGCCAATGCACCAATTCACACATATACCGCCTGCATTAGGTTGGTCGTGGTCTATAGGAAACTCACGAGGTCCCATGTAATTATCTATGGATCTTGCCTGTAAAGTAATTGGAGAAAACCATATGAAAGGTAATGGTATCTCAATAACTCCGTATCCTACCTAGCTATCATAAGAACCATATGATTAATCATTATACATGTTAATACATATGAAAGCATGAAAAAAATACCCCAAATATGAAAAACTATGTGTCATGAACATATTATTAATATGCCTTTTCATGAAATTAATACTTCTAGAATATTGTTAATTATGAATCATGAAATGCTGCCAATCAAGTGGTCATTTGACATATGAAAAGCTCATATATAATGTTCTCAGCATATATTGATACCATAAATAAGTTAACCAAATAATATCCGACCTCTATCTGTATCATGACACAGCATCCGCATAAGTGCCTGCCATCTCACTTATATAGGGATATCAAATACTAGATTAGAAATTATCCCATAATACAATCTTTCTTGAGCAAAAACCCCTCGAAATAGCTCATAATCGATTCCCAAACACTCAAATCAACATTAGAATAATAAATGGGAAAGAAAAGCATCACTGTTTCAACATAGTGATGAATATCCCGTTGTTGCGAGGTTCATTAACCCCATCCAATTTTACCTCTGCCACATGAGTCATTGATGGTGCAGGCTCACTGAAGCTCAACAAGCCATGTAGAAGCAGTGCACACTGAGGTCACCAAACTCCACAGACGGGGGCAGAGGATCACCAGAATAAGCCTCCCTAATCTAGACCAACCTTCCAGAAATAAACTAAGGTGCCAAAGGTCGTAAAGGCCGGTGAATCTAAAAGTATCCAAACTCTCGGAACAAACCTCGTAACTCGGTCTTAACTTTCGAATACAAATAATATATATATATGGAAATCAATCATGCTTCTAGATATATTCAATCATCAAATCACTGATCTGGGTTGTCTTAACTGTACCCGACCATGGTAATCTCTAAATTATCTAAAATACTAAAACTAACCAATGATGCAAAACACTTTAGAGTGCCTCGGTATATGTGAAAATAGTTCACAAAAATTACCTTATGGAAGAAGATAAGAATCATAACTGTCACAACGGCATCTTGCTATTATATTAACTTAATAAGTAACATATATATATATATAGCATACAAGAACCTATACCAGCCCCCATAAGCCGGAAGGTGCCAATCAACACACAATCTATATACCCCTACATGGGTCAAACCATCCAAAAGTAAATTCACCTACCACCTTCTAATAACTACGAGCATCCTGCCAGCCCCCCTGGGTATGCATCTTGGGAAGCTCTGGGCCCCTGACTACACCTGTATCTGAGTCTGAGTACTTTGAATCGTAATCGAGATCTGTATCTCAGAATCCAGAAGTTCAGGCTCGGGGGCGCAAGCGCTGACAGGGTATGCTATAATGTTGATCAGCCTGCTATGGGGAATGCTGCATCCCATCTTCGTCCTACTGCGGACGGCATACCATTTGGAGGTGACGTATCCTCACTCCTTTGGCGAGCGAGTCGACACAACTATTAACCCCAAGTGCAAGGAAGCTCTAAGGGTGCCCACATAATACATCGTCTCACAAACAACGATAATCACATATAATCTTGTATAATAAATATGATAATGTTGTTCATGTTTTGATATTCTATTCTAATTCTCTCTGCTAAATTAAACTAATCTGCACTCTAGTTCCAATAATATCTCGTTGTTTGGGAATTGCTGATTTACCGACTTTTATTCCGACATGACATAATAACGCAGAACATACTTAATACTCAGCTCGGACCTCTCTTCTGGAATTTATTTCATTTTACTATACTAGGACAGCTAACTTGCTGAAGAAACTAGCTTTACATACCTCGCCATCGACTTTGGCTAACTCGGTGTAGCTCGGCCAATATCCAAACTATATTTCTTCCAACTGCATCCATATTTATAGCAATTAGAACTAAATTCATCAATATTCTGGAAGAAAACACTACTTTGGATATCTATATAGCCCAAACGACTTATTGAAAATAGTCGAAAACTCTTTGCCGAAAGTCCGTAAGGAAGAAATACTCATTTTTAGGGCTAGGAGTACATTGACACTAATTTGGAGCAATTTCACTTACCCTTTGGCCCTCGGTAGGATGATGGTTCGCTGGCCGAATTTACGAAACTAACTCCGCAGGAATGCTCCCGGCAGCTTAATACTTCACTACCCAAAATTAATTCGAGTTTGATGGAGGTTAATAAATGTAAACGGATGGAATTTCATCAAGATCTCTCGTGCCCTCTCGCTTTCCGGTTTGCTTTCCGGAAATTATGAGTTAAATGAGGTAAACCGAAGTGGAGGGATTTATATAGTTGAGGCTGACCTCACTCTCCCGTGGACGGGGTGCTGGCCATCGCGGAGGTGAGCCCTCCGTGACACGTTGGCCATCGCGGAGGGTCCGCCTCACCTCCTCTCTTGCGATGGTTCAACGTGGCGCTTGTCCGGTCTTCCCCCGGGACTTTTTCTAGCATGTATGACATCCTAAAACTCTTAACCAACATGCGAATAGGCCATCTAAATGCCAAGAATTTACGAGGTGTAACATATACTTCAAAAACTGAAAATCTTCTTCAAAAATTATTCGATCACTTGGAAAATCATGTCACCCATCCCCTCGCATATCAAAAATGGCATATTGAAGCTTAGAAGATAAGGATAGGAAAATCGAGCTGAAAATACAAAATGAGGTCATTACTGGTTATAAGTGAATTCTTCATGCATTTTTTAAAAACTCTAAAAATTCAAATTTTATAAATAATAATTCATAAAGAAGATTTGATTTAAGTGTATTTTCATGCTTTTGTAATAATGCCAAAGATCCAACTGTGATTCTAGAAATATCTATGATGGTGATTTTATTCTGAACAATCTATTTGTATCCTCTATAGGTCTCTTTCCGCATGGAACAATCTTTCAGGTCTTATTACTTTGTAGAGCAGCTATTTCTGTTTGCATTTCCTCAACCCATCTTGGATCTGAAATAGCTTTAGCATATGAAGAAGGCTCTACCTCAGTTGAACTAGCACCAATGAAGGCTTGATAAGTTGAAGGTAAATGACTATAGCTGATATAATTTTCGTTTATAGTGTATCAAAATTTGATTTCAAATGTAATAAAGTCTTTGAGTCAAAGAGGGGCTTTTTTAGGTTCGGCTGATCTTCTTTGTTAATATCAGCTAAGATTGATGGAATGACTTCATTAGTCTTCAGTTTCAAGTAAGTTTGGTTCCATTACCTGATAGGACTATATTTTATGTAAATCAACTTAGAGTGAGATGCATTAAATGGATTTCATTATTTAATCTATTAATAATATTCTCCTCTAAGACTGTCTACACTATCAAAACTTTATGATTTGTACTGATGATTAAAACTCTAGGTACAAGTGACTTTTTCCTACTTTAGCACTACATATTTCACTTTAGCTCTTTTTCCTTCGTTTTTCACTTCTTCTACCTTCTCTTTTCGCTCTAGTTTCCACTTTATTTCACACTTTTTCGTTCATTTTCTTCTTCTTTCTACTTTTTTTCTAATCATTTTCATCTTTTCTTTTCTACCTCATCCCTCCCCCTCCTCCCCCCAAATTTATTATTGCAATACTCACTGAGTCACACTTCATCCTTCTTTTGCTTCCATCTCACTTTTCATTCTAATTTTAGACTTTTAGCTTCAATCCAATATTTTTAGCATTTCAAGAAGGGATTAGTTCAAAAGACGGATTCATTCTTTATTTTTTTTAAATGATTTAGTAATTTGCTGCTAAAGAAAAAATAAAAAGGCTCAAAAGGGGACAACTAGGAAACATTACTCTCCACACGCAGCTAGAAAAACACAAAAGAAGGTTTACTCTCATAAGAAAACCTAAGATCACTTCCTCAACCTTATAAATCCTAGCAATTGAGGTGACAAACCAACGGGGCAAGTTCTAGATGATACAAGCAAGCACAAGAGAGTAGTTTATTCCTCTACACACAAGACATTGGAACTACTTTAACAACTATAATTTTAGTTCTTAGTTGGAGTACTGAATTAACATCTCATAAAAATTAAATACTGCAGTCATGAAGTCAAAAAAATAGGTCATGTAGAGTTTAGAAGAACAGTATGAAGAGCAAGTAAGAAGAAGAAGAAGAATCAGTAGAACGAAGAAGAGTGATCGGTGAAGAAGAAGAAGAAATTGTATCAATCATTTATGATAGAGTCAAAGGCAATACTTGTTCCACTTTACATGTGTATATATATATATATATATACATATACAGTAAAAAATTGTGAACACCTAGAAATTAGCTAATCTATCTAACTAACTCTCTGTTAACTAAATCCAAACTTGAAGAGTAATAACTAACTTTTAACCACTAAAATAGTAATTAGGAATACCAACCATTAGCTACACTATACTCAATATACTTCCCCAAGCCAGGTGGTGCAAATAAGTGTAGCATGCCTAGCTTGGAACATAAATATTCATGTTGGAGTTTGTTCAGTCATTTAGTTAATAATCTTCCAGTTGATGCCTTGTTGAAATTTACCCGCTCTTAACCAAGCCTTTCTCTCAATTTTTTTTTTTTTTCCCTTTCAAAGTGGCAATCTATTCCTATATGCTTTGTTTTTTCTAAGAAAGGAAGGATTTAAGGGCACTGCATTGCAGCTTCTAATGTCAATATGCACTTGAACTGGTAGCTTAACTTGAATTCCAATTTCATTGTATAGTCCAACAATCCAAGTTAAATCAAATAAAGGTAGGCTAGGCTCCTATACTCTTCCTCATCTGAACTCCTGTTATTATGTTTTGTTTCTTGGATTTTCAAGATATTAAGGAATCTCCTAACTTAACCAGAAAACCTGTTACTGACTTTTTGGAGTTTGGACATGCTGCCCAGTTAGCATCATAGTAAGCTGAGAGTTGTTCTGATGGTTACTTGACGTAAGTATTCCCTACTCCAGATGTTTCTTGACATATCTTACTATTGTAATAGCTGCCTCCATGTGTGACCTTTTAGGTTGATGTTAAAACTGACTGAGAGTTTGTACACCAAAGACTATATCTGGCCTGGTTAGAATAAGATATAGTAACTTTCCAATCACTCTTTAGTCAGAAGTAGTGTCTCACAAAAGGATCATCTTGGTTCTTACCTAAACCATTCACATGATCATCGTCTTTGGTGGTCAGCTTTACATTTTGCTCAAGAGGTGTGCCTGCTGGCTTTGCTGCACCCAGGCCTAATTCAGATATTAACTCTAATACATACTTTCTTTGATGCATTAGAATTCCTAACTTTGATCCGCAAACATTCAATTCATAGAAATTATCTTAGCTCCCCTAAGTCTTTCATTTTGAAGGCTTGATGTAGAGCTACCTTAGTTTCCTTGATAAGCTAAAGACTGTATTAGTAACTAGTATATCATCAACATAGATTGGGATGACAACCAAATCATTTTCAGACATCTTTAGGAAATGTGAATGATCATATTGGCTTTGATTGAAACCAAGTTGCAATACCGGGTTTAATAACTTTGTATTCCATTGTCTTGGTGCCTGTTTTAAGCTATATAAGGATTTAAGCATCAGAACCTGGCTGGTCTCCCCAACTCTTAAATTCTTGAGGTAACTCCATATAAATCTCATCATCAAGATCTCCTTGAATAAATGCATTGTATACATCCATCCGATGTACAGCATAACTTCTCGATAGCAACAATTGCTAAGTGATATCTCACGCTACCATCTTAACTACGTGAGAAGAAGTTTGGTTATCAATATCGTCATGTTGACTGTACCCTTTGGCGACTAGTCTAGGCTTAAACCTTCTATTTCACCGTCTTTGTATTTTGTATTCTAACACTTATTTACAAATTCTTACGTCTCTTTCCTTCGTGTAATGGAACAATCTTTCATGTCTTATTACTTTGTAGAGCAGCTATTTTTATTTGCATTTCCTCAACCCATCTTGGATCTGAAATAGCTTTAGCATATGAAGAAGGCTCTACCTCGCTTGAACTAGAAGCAATGAAGGCTTGATAAGTTGAAGGTAAACCAATATATTGATATAATTTGCTAAGACATAGGGTGTATCAAAATTTGATTTCTGGAATGTAATAAAGTCTTTGAGTCAAAGAGGGGCTGTTTTAGGTTTTGCTGATCTTCTTTGTTGATTATCATCTAAGGTTGATGGAATGAATTCATTAGAGCCAAAGGAGATTTTCAACTGAATTGGAGATGCTATCTTGAGATAAAGATCGATCATCAGCTAGTTGAATAGGCATTGAACTTTCAGAGTTTTGAGTAAGTTGTGCTATCAAATCTTGAAATGAAAGCAAATATTCAGTAAAAAGCATTATGAAATGGTGTTGGTGTGCCTTTTTCCAATGTTTGAAATGGAAAGATACTGCCTAAATTCAACATCTCTATTGACAAAGAATACACTAGCAAAATCATATAAAATGTAACCTTTTAGTACTAGAGTATCCTATGTGGACTGCAGCTATAGATCTTGGAGGAAGTTTATCAGACTCATTTGCCAGCTTTAGCAAAGCACAACAGCCTATTACTCTAAGATGTTTAAGAGATGGTTCAGTACCATACAACATCATATAAGGAGATACATTATTAAGCACAGTTGAGGGCATTCTATTAATGAGATAAATTGTTGAAAGCACACAGTGACCCTAAAATTTAATATGAATGTCACCTTGACATCTTATTGCTCTACAAACCTCAAGTATATGCTTATGCTTTCTCTCAGCCACTCCATTTTGTTGAGGAGCAGCACATGAGGTTTGGTGAATAATGCCAAGACTTTTAAATAGTGAGTCACAAAACTGGAATTAACAAATTCAGTACTATTACTATCAACACATTTTACTTTTTTGTTAAACTGTGTAAGAATATATAAGAAATTGTTTAATATAACACATATATCATATTTGTTTCAACAAAAATAGCCATGTCATTCTAGAGAAATCAATAACAATAAGAAGTATTTATTTCCATCATATGTAGGTACTTATATGGACCCATACTCCCTTTTCTTCTTGAATCTGGTCAGAGGATAACCTATGATCTTGAAACAGTTTTCCGTGCGATTTTTCATTTTTACGTAAATCACGTAATGTTACTTTAAATCTTGAAGTTGAGCCACCATTGTTCTTGGAGATGTATAGTGCTGTAGAATCATAATTTCTCCATGTATCTATATGAGGTGCTCCAAGAACACTGGTTGAAGCAGCCGCAATCTCTTCGACATTCATCACTCATTAGTATAGAATAAGCTTGATTCACACTAAGAAGTGGGGTCATCAGTAAAATTTGGTTTCTTGCTTGTATGTAGGAATCATTTAGCCCCATTAAAAACTAATACAACTTCTGTCTTTGTAAATGAACTAAGAAGTCTCTTGATTTGTCACAATTCGAGCTAGGAAGAGGCACTAGTTGAAACGAGATTAGAGATTCCAATAGTATTTCCAGGAGAAAGGTACAGTATTGAGTAGTTTCAACCAATGACCCTTGCCCTAAACTTTTATCAACCACAGAGCTTGTTCCATTGGTTGTTGTTCCTAATTCCAGATCACTATTGACAGCCATAGTTATCGATTCAAGATTGTTTCTTGATGAATAGCAGCGGAAATAAACTTGAAATTATAGAGAAGAGAATGTGTACTCTGATACCATGTAGAGTTTAGAAGAACAGTATGAAGAGCAAGTAAGAAGAAGAAGAAGAATCAGTAGAAAGAAGAAGAGTGATCAATGAAGAAGAAGTGAAATTTTATTCAATCATTTATGATTAAAAATAAGTACAGACTTGTTCCACTTTACACATGCAATATATAAAAAGTAATGTGTGAATACCTAGAAGTTGTTGGTCTTATCAACTCTCCTGCAATCATCATTCCATTGTATTGTCAAGTTTGTCCTGCTAAAATAGTAACTAGGAATAACAGCTAACCATTAGCTACGCTACACTCAATGCATCACAATAACGGTCATTCATATGCATAATAACTCTCTTTTTCATACAACATTTTTTACGGTTATTAACAAAATAAAAAAACAAGCTACACATGCTAAAATCTACACAAAAATACTAAATAAGTCAAACTATCAAATATGAGATGTCATGATTATTTAAAATACACTCTTGAAAAAGAATCAAACAAAGAAAATCAAGGGGAAGCAAGAAAGATAATTAAAAGTAAAAGTAACTATATACAACCTAAATCTAACAGTTTTCTAACAACAAAACATGCTACCACCACCGCCCAACTTAAAAGCATGCATTGTTCTCAATGCATAAAATCAAAAATTAAAGAACAAAAGTTTAGGGGCTCCTATGACCGCACTAAGCGCCCTCTTGAGTCTAATTGAGGCAGCCTCTGTCTGGAAATCAGTGTCTGTACAAGTGGCTCTGGCTGGTGAAGTGTTGTAGTGTTGTCCATAGATGGTGGAGGCATGAGAACACCAACAATGAGTTCCCAAGATAAGAAACATTTTTTGTGTTTTTCATAGATGTAAGTAAGAAATGAATGAAAGAAAATAAAAGGAGATGCTAAAATAAACACATAAAGAATCTGGAAAAAATAGGCTGGGAGGATGGCCAACTGGGACCAGAGAATTCAAAACTACATATATACTATATATATAAAGATCTTTTTGAGGTAGTATTCTTTCAAATGATCACATTTTATCAAAAAACATTTTTATTATTACCTTTCACTTATGCATCTTTTTTTTGTAACATACAGAATATTCTTTTGAAGTGGGGCTGTTATTGTTGGAAGTAAATTATGAGAAGCCTCATCAATTAGGTGTTGGTTGAATTATTGCATATCTAAAGGATTTTTATGAACTACAAGATCAAATTAACTTCATAAGCCCATTGTGGCCATTCATTTAAAGAAAGGATTAGAAGTATTAAGCCATGGTAATTCTTATTATTAAACAAGTTATAACTTTGAATAACGAATGCTTAAAGCTAAAAAGAAATAATGTAAACAAGAGTCAGCTAAGTAACACCTCTTTTCCTTTTCAAGAGATAATAACATTGAAGCTTCTACTTTTGACAGATTTTACGCAAAGAGCAATTATGAGCCTGCATTTGTTCACTCTTCTCAACTACTAACTCAGGCCTTTTAATTTCATTTGGGACCCTTCCATTACTATTAGCATAATACTCTATTAATACTTTAATTTGTTTCTCTATTTATAGTATGTTTCTCATTCTCCACTTAGTACTACAGTTTGTACTAGGAAAGCTTCAATGGCACCATATCAGCTGCTAGTTTCACTCTTCATCACTTTGGTCCTCACCAGTGTACATAATATTGGTTGTTGCTATGTCTTGAAGGGTTCTGTCACTGCGTGACTGTGATCACCACTCTGACTTCTCAGGTGTTTCTATTTTCCTCTTTGAATTCTTATTTTTAAAAATAAAATAAAAATTGCTGGAGAAGAGGAAATGGGGAAGGAAATTACAAGTTTTTGGGAATCGAACCTTCATAAAAAATGTTAAAATTTGAATAGTCAACCAATTGAGCTGCTAAGATTTTCCGACTTGAATTCCTAATTAAAGCTAGTAAAATCGTTGCTTTAAGCCCCAAAATTTTTGTTCTCTGAGATCTTTTAATATTGAATTTATGTTTTCTTACTTCCTACCTTTTAATAGTAGAAATATCTTAGAATTTTGAGTTAAATTACTTGAATTTTTAAAATTATTCCTAGTGATAAACTTTCTTACAAGTTTCACAAATATTCAAATATGATGTAATGTAAACACATGACTAACACATTATTAACTTGAATTAATTTTTAAATATTTAATGAGTTTTTTTTATATTTATGAATTATTATGTTATTTTAAAGTTTCTGCTATGTTTTTTTTTTATTCTTAATTATATAAATAATATTAGGTGAAGTTAAATTTTACATTTTATGTCTTTTTAAAAAGGAAGCAGAGCAAAGCGCAGTTTGGTACATTAAAATTTTCGCTATTTGGGAAAGAGTCGGATCACGACATCGATTATACGCAGCCTTTAAATTGCATTTTTGCAAGAGGCTATTTCCACAACTTGAATATGTAACCTCCTGATCATATGACAGTAACTTTACTAGTTACGCCAAGATTCCCTTCAAATACTACACTATAAACAACAAATACATGGAAAAAAAAAGAAGAAGAAGAGGCAACATGCTTCTTTTAAATAACTGGTCTTAGTGTATGCAATTCCCGCGTATCCCTCTATATTAATAAAAAATAAAGTTTTAGAAATAGTAAATAATGATTAAAAATGTGTTTGTATAACAATATAAAAACATAGAAAGAAATTATGAATTTCAAATGATAAATGATTATTTAAGAGTTTGATTCAAATAAGTAGTTTTCTTTAGTCTATTCTAGTACTTGTTTTAATGAACAAAAACGTCGTAGAAACAGCGTTTGATTGAAAGATAAAAAAATTATTCACTTTTATTCGAGCACTTAAATGCATACATTATATGTATATTTCCTTATGCTAATTATTACAAAATTTGTATTACTACACTATTAACAAATTAACATTTAATATAAATATTAGCATTAAGAAGATGCATTGTAATAAAATTGTATAGTAGAATAGAACATATAGTATATCATTAGTTTAAACAATTAGCTTTTGCGAAATTGTATTGTCAGTTACTACTACTTATTTTGGCATAATAAATTGATATCATGTCACAAATGCATTTATTTATTTGTAATTAGTCGTTCAAAATAAGAAACACTCATCAGAATTAGTGAAAACAACAACTAATGTCCGCATTATAGTAAATTGTCTATAATACACTTTTGGGATCTTCCGGGATCCCGTTAACGCGCGATGCTTTGTGCATGAAGTTTTCCTTTTTAAGTTATATTTTCAAAGTCCAAAATATAAGATTACTTGTATTATAAGTACAATTTTATTCAATGTAATTATTTTTTAAAAGATAAAATCTTAATCTCTTTTTAAATTTATAAATATAATTTTTATATTACAAATAAGGAAGAATAATAAAGAGAATTAGTTAATTTTAAAATCTTAAATATTAAAAGATAATTAAAAATACTAAAACGCAATATTTTATAATATAATTAATAAAAACAAAAACAAAATACAAAAATTAATAATTTTAAATATTTAATAATTATCAATTTTAAATTTTTCATGTTACCCTTTATAAGATGATTTCAGTTCATCTCCTCTCTCTTCACATAAATTAAAATAGAAGAAATAATGTAGATTTAACTAAAGAGAGTAAATAACAAGAGTACTTGATTAATTGAAGCAAACAACTTAAAGTATGTTGTGTGTGTGTGTGTGTGTGTATATATATAATTTTTTAAAAGAAAAAGACGAAGAAAGAATTTAATGTATTAATGTATAATAAAATTACACTCTTTAATTTTTTTTCTCGTATTGTGAGTTCAAAATTTGTGTTGGATAATTAGTTAGTGTAATAAATAAAGTATTGATGATAACTAACAAATTTGTACTCACCTTAAAGTTTTCAATGTTAGGGCTTTTAATATAGTTCTAATAAGAAAATATTTAAGAAGCAAAATTTTAGTCAATTTTAAAATACTAAATATTGGAGTTTCACTTTACAAATAAGTAAAGATTTAATGTTATAACTTTAATTAATTTTTAAAAATTTTAAATTTGAATTGAATTGAAATTGAATTGATAATTGAGGTTTTTTTATTTATTTTAAATGATAATTTTGTCTATTGCGAAAAGTCTTTAATGAAGGACAAAAAGGTCAATCAACACTTTTGAAGGTCTTCACATTTTTAATATAGTATAGATATATGAAGAAAATAGGCAGCATGCTTCTTATTAAAATTTGATTTTAGATCATTAATTTTAATGAGTCGACCTTGGTTAAAGAAGCCAAAATCCTTATACAAATAGTCAGTCAAGATCATGATCGATCAGCGGCGAATCTAAGATTTGACACAACGGTGTTGACAAAACTCATAGCTAGCGGAATGAGAGTATATAAATGTGTATGAACAAATTAGCACATATATTAACAAGCATGTTGGTTTATTCATGTAATTATAAATTAGTGGTACTTATTATAAAGAGTTACCTCTCATTATCTTTTAGATAATCTAATTATTTTAAAATATTTATTTACTCTATTAATGTATTAAAGTTAAACTCTTAAAACTTCTCCATCAGGAATTAAAGTGTCAGTGAAGTGCAGCAAGTTGGAAAAATTGGCAACTGCTATAACAACAGAAGAAGATGGCTCTTTGAGACTAATCTTCCATTGGAAACTCCAACATATTCAAACAACTGTCATGCAAGATTCTGAGGTACTAAGCAAATGTTTGTTTCAAGAAGAGACATCATGGACACTAAGATTGTCAAAGTACAAGAAGATAACTACTCTTACACTATCTCAGAGCCTCTAAAGTTCTACACAAAATGTCCTATTAAATCCCAAAAGAATGGAAAATTATGTGGAGAGTTTAGTTCATCCACGACTGTTGATTTGCCTTTTCCAAAAGAGTGGGGACTAGCACCAACTAGCTATTATCTTCCTGTCCTTTCCTATCATTAAGTATATTCTTTAATTATGGTTTACTAGAGTTGGTATCTATATATGTGATATTATGAAAAGAGAGTGAAAGGAATATATATAGTAGTATTGGAGCACATTCATTGGATGTGCATGTCAAATCATGTCATATAATTTTGAAAAATAATAATAATATTATTAAAATAAATCTTCGAATAAATAACTATACATGAAAGAACATATAAGTTTTTGTAGTGTCAGATCGATGCGAATCTTCACATAATTTCATCTAACATGTTGTAATAGAGAAGATAATTAGTTCAAGATCAATCATAAATATATTTCTTATGATCGCGCACAAGGGTTTTACTAGTAAATAAATAAATAAATGTATCCAAGGCCCATGTAATACTCCACCACTAGAAGACAAGAAATCTTTTCATTTCACATTATCAATTTATGCTAAAAATAAAATAAAATTATGACTTCCTTCTAATATTAAGGGGAACATAAATAAAGAAATTTGTTTTTCACACTTAGTGGTTCAAAATTTTCTTAAAAGAATTAAACTCCCAGATCTTCGTATCATGACCAAAAATAGATTTGTAGGGTCACTCATTAGAATTCATTCTGCAACTTTCTTCATTTTAAATTATTTATCGTGGTTATTTTTTTCACACTTTTTATAATATAATAATTGTTGAAGGGTGAGATCAAAGAAGACATCAAAGATGTCTCAGAAGATAAACAGAATGATCACTGCCTCAAATATTCGAAAGTTAGTTAAAGTAGTTAGGATTCCTAATGACGCTTAGAAAAGTTAGCTAGACCTATAACTAACTCTATTGAGAGATGTAAATAAATAGACAATGTATGTATAGATAGAGACACAAGATACATGAATAAAGATATACAATCTTCTCTCTAAGAATCTTCTCTCGAGTTCATATCTGTTTCTTCTTCTTCTCTTGTTCTTCTTCCTGCATTCTACTTCTCTCGGTTATACACACATTCATCAAGATCTTCATGTGCATTATTTTAAAATATAGTATCATCAGAGCTAGGCATTCTACTGAAGCTTAGACAGTATTATTCTCTGATTCAAAAAGATCTCAATCTCATCAAGTAATCTTCTTCTTCTTATTCTTACTTCAAAGATCTGATTCTGCTCTTCACTTCCTTGAATATGGCTCTGAATGGACAGACTAGAAACCAGTATTAACCAAATACAAAACTCCAGTGCAGGTCATTTGCTAGCCTAGATTATAATTGATTCACTGTTTCTATTACTAGTTGATCAAAGTGGAATTCAAATCATTTTTTTCCAACTTACCGAATGCAGAGAATTTCAAATTGTATATCATTGAGCTTTTGCTTGGAAGAAATAAGATGGAACTAATGGATGGGTACTGCAACAAGAAAAGTTTCCCAGAATCCATGTGGAATCATTGGGAAAGGGTGAATACAACAGTTTTCTGGATCATGAACTCTATAGCAAAAGGGTTGTTAGGAGGAATTATGTATGCTTCAAGTGCTCAAGCTATCGAGAAGATCTATTTGAAAGATTTAAGGACAAGGCGGATGCCTCGGGCATCCTTCAATATTCACAAAGAAATTATTATACCACTCATAACTGCCTCTGTCTCTATCTACTTCACTAAACTCAAAAACTTGTTGGAGGAATTTGAGGCATTGGTACCAACCCCTAGTTATAACCGTGGAAAATCTAAAGATTTTTCCTGCATTTGCAAAACTTAAAGTTGTTACAGTTTCTTATGGGGTTAAATGAGTCCACACAAGCAAAGCAAGAAACCAGATTCTTATGAATAATTCCCACTCCTACTCTAAACTAAGCTGCAATGATTGTGATGAAGGTCAAGACAATTGTATCTAACTCTCTGAAATTTAGCTTTAGCCCTGCATCTGAGGGGAATATAGACACAGCTAGTCCTCTTCAAGGTTCAACAGAAACTACAAATGAGAATATGGATTTTTAAATGAAGGTCATATTAAAAATACTGTTATAAACTTATTGGGCTATCCACGAGATAGAGCCAAGAAGAAGCCTTTATGGGAAATCTTCCTAATCTCACATACCACTCTGATCCTCAAAATTCAACAAATGGAAGACTACTACATATAATGTATTGTCTCGATGATAATGAGCATGCACTTCACCTTCAACTCAATTTAGAAAGGCAAGGGAGAAAGTGGAGGTACTAATAATCAAGATGCACGGTTCCTCTATCCATTTACCAAGAGCCAATATGAAGAGATTTTAACACTTCTAAAAGGCAAAACTGATACATCTTTTTTCAGCAAAGTACCCAGTATAAGCACAACTTGTTTAGCTTCTAAAAAAGGTTAAGAATGGATAATAGATAATCGGAGCTACCAATCATATGGTAGCCAAGAAGAATATGTTGAATACATACGTATGGGTGCTGGCTGTTAATCCAAGAAGTGTTCCTGCCTAATGGGAGATGTGTCACTGGTGACACATATTGGATCCAGTAGGCCATCTGATAAAAGTACCATTAACAGTGTCTTTCATATTCTTCTAAAATTTCAATTTAATCTTATGTCAGTATCTAAAAATCAGAACTTCAATGCTCGGACAAGTTTTTCCCCTAATTTTTGTTTGTTTCGTGATCTTTACAATGGGAAGGTGAAGGAGATTGGTAAACATGAGAATTGATGTACATACTAATGAATCAAAACACTTAGTGATTCTTGAACGTTTAATGCATGTATTATTTTTCCTTCATTTTAATTATTTCTGCAATCTATTGCAAACATTGGAACTTGTCTTATTCTTACTTACCGTATCAAGGAAGTATTGAATGGGAAAAGGGATTAATAGAGATTTGAGGTTATCAATCATCATCTAATAGCTTGAACTTGTTGGGGGATAGCTAATCGATATTAAGGGTAAGGGTTAATTAAGCATACACCCGTATACGGACCAAGTTGTGTGGTGATAATCATCTAGATAGGGAACCAACCATTTAGGTGAACCTAACTTACCGATATTGCATGTTAAACACCGGAATAGATTACTAGTGTAAAAGCCTTGTGGTTATGAAGTCTTGAGGAACACAACTTAGCCTTCAATTTGTTGATTGAATACAAACTGAATTTGATATAAGCATTTAGTAGTTTTTACTCGTGTTTAGTATTTTATTTCTTCCTCGTAGGAAGCCAAGTAATCCGATAGTAATAGCCATTCACATTAACTCAAGTTCTTTCCATATTTCCTGTGGGATTGACCTCAACCTTCGGTGGATTCTATATTTTACATCAACCGCTTTATATCTCAATTAAGTGGGTGTAATTTGGGAGACGTCACACATCCACATGGAACCCGTACAAATAGTGTCTCCAAATCTTCAAGGCAAATACTACTGCCACCAATTCGAGATCATGAATTGTGTAATTCTTTTCATGGACCGTCAGCTGTCTAGAAGCATAGGTTATAACCTTGGCTCATGCCGCATCAATACACAACCAAGGCCAATCCTTGAAGCATCACAAATACCACAAACCCATCGGAAATTCAAGTAGGTTAACACAGGTGCTGAGGTGAGTCAGAGTCTTCAACTCCTGGAGGCCCTTCCTAGCATGCGTCAGTTCCATTGGAATTTCACTTCTTTGGGTCAGTTTGGTCAACCCGCGCCGCAATAGATGAAACCCTCAACAGACCTCCGATAAGAACCACTAAGCCCAAGAAAAACCTGATATCCAAAGGATTCACCGGTCTAAGCCAATTCTTCACCTCTTCTATCTTTTGAGAGTCTAGCTTTATACCTTCACTTGACACCACATGGCCCAAAAATGCCATCAATTCAACCAAAACTCTCGCACATGTGGAATTTAGCATATTTGGTGATCCTTTGAGAGTCTGTAGCACCACCCTAAAATGAGCGGCATGCTCCTCCTCACTCCGGAAATATATCAGATGTCATCTATGAACCGATCACGAACATATCCAAGGTATGGCTTGAATACCTGCTCATCAAATCCATAAAAAGCTTCAGGAGCATTCATTAGTCCAAAAGATATAACTACAAACTCGTAATGACCATACTAAGTCTTGAAGGTTGTCTTCTAGATGTCACTTCCGAACCCCGAGTTGATGGTATCCGAACTTGAGGTCTATCTTCAAAAAGCACTTAGCACCCTCAAGCTAGTCAAACAAATCATCAATCCTCGTATAGCATACCTGTTCTGACAGAGTGCTGTTCAATTGACACACATACTAAGAGAACCATCTTTCTTGGGACAAAGAGAACTTGTGCACTCTATAAGGATTGCCTCGCCCGATGAATCTCTTGCTCAGTGTCTTTCAATCATTCTTTCAACTCCTTAGAATCATGAGCCATTTTGTAAGGAGAAATAGATATAGGTTGGTATTTGGTGCAAGAAGGTCAATACCAAAATCAATCTCCTGGGCCGAGGGATTCCCAGTAAATCATCGAGGAAGACTTATAGATACTCACATACTATAGGAATCAAGTCATAGTCGGGGTTTCAAATGTAGCATCCTTACCTCAAATTAGATGGTACATGAAACCCTTAGAGATCATCTTTCTGTCCTTAAGGTAGGAAATGAAACAATCCCATGGCGACATCAACTACCCTTCCACTCTAAGGCCGGCTCACCCGGAAATCAACTCTACCGCCCGGCCTCTACAATTCAATGAGGCAGTATGCAAAAAGGGAAATCTTAAGTGTCGAGGATAAATCAAAATTGGTCATGGATAACTCTATTAAATCTGCTGAGATGACTTTCTAAAGGACTGTGATAGTAGAATGATATAATCGTTTGAATAAGGTGAATCAACTACCAATCGGAGAGATTGAGAAGGGTTCTGATAAGATTCAAGACTGACTCTGAAACTGGTAGCAACATAGGGCATCACAAAATACAAAGTATCCCCTAGATCTAACAATTCATAAACATCAAGATTGAATACTCATAACATACTAGTGACTACATCTGGGAGACCTCTACTCCCCGACGGATAAGGAATAGAATCCGTTTTGGCACTAATCTGCCACCTGTACTAGTAAATGCTCCCTGCTGGGCTGGGCAAAAGGAGGAGCTACTGAACTGGAAGCTGGGCCTCAGCCCTTACAACATGACCCCGTTTGGATGCTAGACAATCCCTAAGAATGTGTCCGGGCTTCCTACACTCGAAGTAAGCACTTGTACCCTCCAAACACTAGTCTGTGTGTCTCCGGCCACATATGCTACACTCTAGAGGGCTAGTCTCGGTGGGTCTGCTACTTTGACCTTCGAGTTTGATGCTTTTCCCTCTGATCGTGCCTAAACTTGATGACACACTCATAGTCGAAGGCGCCGGGGGCTAAAGATCTCCTCGTGGTACCGCTCGACGGTTCCCACTAGGCCTCTCGCTGGGAGAACGCACAGCATCAGTCCTAGCCCTCTTAGCCTCCCTCTCCCGCTCACCATCTATACTGCCTCCATCTGTTGGGCGTACAGACCATCCGAGCAAACTCAATATCCTGAGGCATCATGTCCCAAGAATCCTCGACTGCTGAGGCCCTGCCATCCTGCACAAACTTGCTCACACGGGCCCTCAGATCACATTCCAGGTGTGTACCTGGACAAACGTGTGAACTCCAAGGCATACTTGAACCGTCATCTTTCCTGCTTAAGATTCACAAAATTGTCAGCTTTCAACTCCTATCTCCTAAGGAAGAAACTATCTAGAAAAGTATACAAACTTGAATCCAAACTGATAGGGCCTGCTCCAACTGCCTTACTATCCTTTCACTATTTGAACCAAATGAGCGTGACCCCCTTCAACTGATATGAGGCCAAATCGGCACACTCCTCCCACCCCCATAATCTAGGTGATCTTCAAAATCTCCTCACGAACTCATGCCACCTTTAATCCAAGGAACTCAAGAGGGCTCATCCTCAGAAAGTCTCTAACTCTCGTCGCTACCTCATTTCGTTATGGTGGACATGCAAGCACACTGCCGCATTGACCGGTGTCATGTCTGGCTAATATTTGAATGGCGGCCCCAATCAGCGGGCAACCTAGCTGTATGCTCCCTTATGAACAGGGCGTTGATGCCCGCTTCATTGCCACCCTCGTGGCCATTTCCGTTCTAGCTTCTCCCTTCGTTAACTCTATGGGAAAGAAGGACTTGAAATGCAAAGGGCACAAGTTAGAAGTTAGACAATGTAGAGACATTTCACCGCACGCATAGATCATAAAATAAGGAATATTTCCTAAACGCCTCGTAGTCGCTTTCGTCATAAGTGTGGCGCCTTCACACCTAAGAAAAAGACTCTACTTAACGTGGCTTTCGGACACCCTAGGACACTTCAACCTAATGCTCTAATACCAAGTTTGTCACGCACTCGAACATCGCCCTGATCAGACACGGGACAAGAAACCCCAAGAGGCTCCAAGTCGATCCATGGAATGAACATACATCTAACTCAATCATAGATAAGCGGAAGATCATAACAAATAACATAGAGGAAGTCTAACAAAACATAACATCTAATCACATACATGAGTCTAAAACTGAAATACAAATTATGTCCGAAAGCTCCCATCACCGACGAGTTGATGGGACAAGACCCCGCCTAACTCGGCTAATATTGAAAACTGAAAAGACATATTACAACAAATAAGCATGGGGCCTCGCAAAATGAGAGGACTCAACAACTGAGGCTGACGAAAGCTAACCTCAAATCTGACTAGCTGCGAGATCGAACTGGTATCGAATCCTGTATCATGAAACGATACAAAGATAGAGTATGCGGTCAATACGGGAATGTATTTATATGCAAGGTAAGTAAAACCGCCAAGTTAGTAAAATCATAAATCATGCATAATAATAAACATATTCAAGATAAGATTCTGAGAGTAGGGCTTACACTCTATTTTTTGAAATCATGATCTTAACATAACTGAACATCATAACGGAATCAAATGACCCAAAGTCGAAAACTCATAATCATAAGTAAAACTGAACATTGGGTCAAACTCCGCTGAAAACATAATATCATGACTTATGTTCATGCATAACTGAAATCATGAGGAACAATGGGAGACTCATCATATAACCGATATTACCACGATAGAGCTTACGTGGTCTCGACTATCACACCTGCGGAAGAGTTGTCCAAAGCCTTGACAGGCTACAGGCGCTACCATGATATTGATATCAAGCTCAAGGCCTATTAGGGGCAGGGGAAAGCTCCAAGGGAGGTCCCAAATATAAAATAAACCTACGTTGGCACGTAGTTCTCGAGGCACAAGGTTGGATCGTCTTAGCCTACTCGGTGCTAGACACTACTCCCAAAACATGCATATGCTCTCCATCATTTTTTAACGAAACTGACCTAGTGACGAAGCTGAATAAATAACATACATGTATAATAAGAAATCATAACATGAGGATCCTTGGCTCAAACCATCACAAGCTAAAAGTAATGAGAATCTTGACTCCAAAACCATGTGGTAAGCTAATTCATGAAATCATAAAAACATACTTGATCATATGGGCTTTCCCAAGCTTAAACATACTTGAAATCAACTTGTTTCTTTATACATTGCTCACGCCCCCTGCCTTGGGGGATATGATCAAGTACCTGGTCCCCTACTAGACTTGAACTAATAGACTACCGAGCCTAGGCACTTCTAGTGCCTCGGATGGCTCTTAACTCGATTCACGGAATCAACGGGCTATATAGCGGTTGTAAATACAACCTCGGCCGGCTAGGGCCTCAGCCACCGTACAACAACAACAGCTAACCAGAATCTCTTTAATATAAGGGAACCTATGCGGGCCGACAAGGCCACCATGTCGAACTTGTTACTTCTCGTAATCAATATAACATATGCTAAATGTAAACTACGTGACCAACAAGGTCAAACATTTACCAACTGGATAAGGACTCGCTACTCTACTCAATATAGACAACTAAATAAACGCACGGCCCTACACGACCGCACAACTAACCACAGAGAAATATATACAGTCTGCAAGCCTCTAAGAATATCGATAAGATGGTCGGACAAAATCCCGGCCTACCCGCACCGTACAACAAAAAAGAAAGAAAATAAACTTAGCTGTCTAGCCTGCATGACAGAGCCGATGACTCTATGAGCCGGCTTGAAATCACAAGGGATCGCCTCGTCTATGAGTAACGGGCAGTGCAATGCAGTGCCTCAAACGAGCGGCAAGCATTCACCGGGTAAATTTGTGGCACATGGGAAGCAACCGAGCATAACTAAATACAAACAATAAAACTAGTAGTTCCGAATAGCAAAAAGTTTCTAAACTATCTGGGCCAAGGTAGATCTGAAATAAGCTATCTATACTGAAGGTAAGGAAGGAGCATACTGTCGACGTGGCGATCCTCGCTATCTATCGCCTAATGGGTAACATGTATATACATATATAACATACAAGGACCTATACCAGCCCCTATAAGCCGGAAGGTACCAACCAATACACAGTCTATATACCCCTACCCAGTGGCTCAAAACCATCCAAACTAAATCACTCCACTCACTCACTAACTACGAGCACCTCACCGCCTTCGTCTCCGTTCGGACTATGACCTCTGATATATATATAATCGTGTCCGAGTCCAAGAGGGACTCCCCGTACGAACTCGTACCGTAATTCGTAACTGCACCCGTACTCCGTAAATGCCATGCCGACGCCATGGGGAATGCTCCATCCCATCTTCGTCCTCTAGCGGATGGCATACCACTCCTTGGAGTGGCGTATCCCCACCCTCAGCGGTGGGTCGACACAGTTACTAACCCAGGGGCGGCGAGGATGCTCAAAGGGTACCCTCATAGCACAAATAGGTCTCACAAGCAATAATCACGTATAGCAAGCATGTTCAATCTGAAAATACTATCCATGTTTTAATATACAATTCTGATTCTCTTTTCTGCATTAAACTGATTCTCATACTGGGCTATACTGTATCTGAATTATTATTTGACTGTCTGATATTGCTCTACTAACTTTTATTCGGAATATAACATAATATTATCAAACATGCTTGCTGGAATCATACTGGACTCAATACTCGACTTCTAGGTTCTTTATTCTAGACTTTACTCTGTTTACTATACTAGGATTGCTATCTTGCCGAAGAACTAGCTTTACATACCTTCGTAGTTATTATCATGCTAATGTTATGTTATGATCATGTCATGGGTCGACTTGGAGCCTCACAGGGTTCCTTGTTCCGTGTCTCGATCCGGGCCTATGTTCTAGTTGTGGTAGACTTGGTAACAAAGCAAAGGTTTAGAGTGTCCTAGGGCGTCTGAATGCCATGTTAAGTAGGATCTTTTTTCATAGGTGTGAAGCGCGCCACACTTATGACAAAGAGGCGACGAGACGTTTTAAGAATTTTCCCTTTTCTTCATGATTCTTATCGTGCGTAGGGTATGAAACTCTAACAGTTTCTCTCCTGACTCGTGCTTTACGCGCTCGCAAATAATGCCTCCTAGACGAGTGAATGGAAGAATAAATGGTAATGGGTGCCAGTAAGCCCCATCAGCCCCAACGAACCCGATGGAGGAAAATGTTACTCATGTCGAGTTCAGGGCATCCTTACATATGTTGGCGCAGGCCATGACTGCCCAGATTAATCAGCAGGCGATGGCTCATGTTCCTCAGAATGGGAAACGTAGCGGCGGCTATGGTAAGAGACTTCCTAAAGATGAACTCACCTGAATTCTTGGGGTCGAAAGTGGACGAGGACCCATATGTGTTCTTAGTGGAGATTCAGAAGATCACCCGAATTATGGGGGTGACAGGAACGGAAAGCACAGACTTAGCCTCCTACCAACTGAAAGGAGTCTCTCCCACATGGTTTTATAAGTGAAAAGATAGTTGAGGAGTGGGATCAGCCCCCGTAAGTTGGGATAAGTTTATGACTGCGTTCCTGGACAGGTTTTCCCCTAGAGAGTTGAGGAAGGCAAAGGCAGTTGAGTTCATCAACTTGAGACAAAACAATATGATTATCTAGGAGTACGCGTTGGAGTTTACCCGGTTGTCTAAGTATGCACCGGAGATGGCGGCCGACTAGAGGGCTCGTGTGAGCAGGTTCGTGAATAGAGTGTTAGACTCCTTGATCAAAGAGTGCATGACCGCCATGTTGTACAAGGACAAAGACTTTCCACGTTTGGTGATATTCGCTCAACAAATAGAAGCGTAACAGGAGAAGGAGAAAGAGAGAGAGGCCAAGAGGGCCAGGACAGGAGATTCAAAGTTCTTCCCTCAAAGGCCAAGTGGTGGACACTGCTCATGCTCCCAACAGAAATCATCAGCCCTAGCACCTTCGACAGCCAGTGTTCCGTACAGACCTAGGGTAAGGGAGATTACCTATCCGGCATGTATGAACTGTGGGAAGCACCATTTTGAAGAATGCATGGCTGGCTCAAATGTTTGTGTTTGGTGTGGCAAGTTGGGTCATAAGCACCGAGATTGTGCAACAACCAGTGAGGTGAGAATAGGGCCTCAACCAACTCTTCAGTAGCTCCTGTGAACCGCCCATTTCAACAGTGTGCATCATCTAGCGCAGGTGGAGGACAACATCAAAACCGCTCCTACACCTTGGCAGCACATCAGTATAAGGGCGAGTCGCCAGAAGTAGTCACAGGTATGTTATGAATTTCTCGTGTACTCTTTTCATGTTGCCAGCCCCAGAATCCCAGTATTGAATAAGAATCTCTCGTGATGTTTGTTGAGAAGAGATTGTCGATGTATGATGTGAATAGCTGTGACTATGAGGTTTGTAGTGGATATTAGTGGTAGAGGAGAAGTCAAGAGTTAGTGATTTAGCCCCAACCTTAAAAAAGATTCAGTAGCCTTAGAATGATGTCTTAAAGCTAAGGGGGAGATGGTAAGTCTGTGAGACAAATCGAACCTTGAGTATGATAGTAGGGGAGTTCTATCCCTAACAGTTACGGTATGTCAATCCCTTCAGGTTCAGATAATTCCTCTTGTATTTCAATTGAAGCTATGCTCCATCCATTCCCATGTGCAGACTTCCATAATTTCTAGATAGCCGCTTCAGACAGCGATGCTATCCTTATTCTATGAATCCTTAAGGCTCATCTTCATGTTATAAACCAGTTATGTGTGTTAACTCATGCCTTCAGTATGTTTAGCTCGAACTCAGTCTTTAGGAGATGCTTTAGTAGTCAGGTAGATAAAGGTACCTCATTTATGTGCTCAGTTCTAGATGTCATGAATGATTCGTGCTTATGAGTCCCTTACTTTCAATTAGACCAGATATCATGAATTCAAGCTCAATATTAGAGAGTGATTTGAGAATGATGACTCAGTCCCTATCAACTCAGTGTCAGTTAGAGGAAAAGAATCCTTCTTAGTGTTCTATCCAGATCCATATCAGTTTCATGTCTTTCATCCCCTCTCACACCTTAGCATGCATGTACGATTTAGATATCCAGTTCGAATATGTAAGATTAGCCCGGAGTCAGATACTCCATCAGTTTCAGTTGTAAATGTTTAGTATTTGGGATATCAGTTCTTTCCCCAATTTTTCAGCATGTTTAGCCTACATTCGAGGACGAATGTTCCCAAGGAGGAGATATTGTAACACTCCGAAAGTTTCTAAGAACAGACCCTAGACTTAAGGAAAGAATTCAGAAGAAAAGTGGAAATTTTGCCTCAAAATGAGTCGTGGTACGACCCGTTAGATGACCCAATGAGTCGTAGTCGGACTCGTGGAAACTAGTCAAAGGTGCATGTGTGGCTCAGTGACAGTGGATGACCCGACAAGTTGTTAGGTGAGCAACGACTCGTTACACCGGTTATTAGAAGAATGCCAAAATTCAAAGGGGGTCCCGAGGCAGTGCTGACAACTAGAGGACAGGACGAGTCATTGTATCAAGTAACGACTCATCATGTCATCTCTGGGAAGGAAGACCAGGATTTTGGGGGCTTCTGTGGTAACGGAAGGAGTCACGAGTCGTTAAGCCAGCTAACGACTCGTGAAGTCAGTTGTCGTCCGTCGAGGAATTTTTAGGATATTTTCCAGAAGTGATCATGAGTGGGACTTAACGAGTCGTCCGGTGTCCCACGACCCATGAAGTCCCTCATGGGGATTGGCAGCAAGATTTTTCCTGCGTTTTTCCAGGGGGATTTTCATAAAATCCTATGCTTCTAAATCCTAAACTACACCGTTTTGATTATCAGATGGGACGTTTTTAAGGGTTCCTCCTAGCCTAACCCCTGATTCCAACAAAAGGCACTCTCAAACTCTTCTTCCTTCTCTCTCTCAAGGCTCAAGGGTCACCTAGGGTTTCTTCAAGGGCTTCAAGATTCAAGTTCTAGTGGAGGATTTCTTCAATCCAGGTATGTGGAACTTCAACAAGGATCTTTCCATCCTTGTGTCCCAATTTTTAAAATCTGAATTCCTTAATTTTCTAGAAAAGCATGTTCTAGGGTTCGATTTATGGATGAATTCTCATATGCCTCCTTTGAATTCTAATACCCATCATGATTAATAGTCATGTATTCTTACTAAATTACTTTCAAAATCTCGAATCACGTATTTGATATGGGAATAGCATGATTATAGAATTTTCACCAGGAGTTAGCCTATAATTTCAAATGGGATTTCATTAATTATTCACATGCTCTTATCATGAACTTGTATCCATGTTTAAATTATATGTAGATCATATGGGCACCCACAAATCTAGAAAGAATGTTGTAATATATGTGTTGGAACATGATTAGAACTTATGGGCTTGATGAATATGAAGTATGTATATGTTTTTACTATGATTTCGGTATATATGTTTAAAGTGTGACTTGAACCTATGGAGCCTTCATGAATCTAGAATATATGCTATATGTTATGAAATCGGGATTGAAGAATATGAACTTTGAGAACAAAGCATGATTAAGACCTATCATACTTTTAGGCTTGTTGATAGTAGGAAGTAGCCCTGATCAGATCCTATATGAATTCAGTATGATGTAATTAGTTGAACACTCAGATCTCTGATTAGCTGGAATAGCTTAGACTATAAGAATGAATGTCAGATTTGTATCTTCATGTAAAAGTTTATCGGGACTCTCAATACCCGAGAATGTTTCCCTCAGTCTAGTCAGGGATTCTCCATAGCAGAGAATGTCTCCCTTATCTCAGTCGGGGATTCTCATTAGCAGAGAATATCTCTCTTAGCTCAGTTACGGATTCTCATTAGCAGAGAATGTTTCCCTTAGTTCAATCAGGGATTCTCATTAGCAGAGAATGATTCCCTTAGTTCAATTAGGGAGTCTCAATAGTAGAGAACGTCTTCCTTAGTTTGTTAGGGAGACTCCATAGTAGAGAATGTCTCCCTTAGCTCAGTCTATGATATCAGTTCAACTCAGCTCTGTATAGTTTCAGACTTCAATTAATCAGATTTAGCAGAATTCAGTCTTAGTTATCAGCAGATATCCAGTGCAGTGTATTATATCAGTTATAGCTTCAGTTCTCAGTATATGTCTAGTACATGACCCTTATGCATCAGTTTGATTATGTTTCAGTAAATGTTTTCGAATAAAAGTTTAATGTCAATATATATGTGTATCTCAAATAGGGTTGTTGTATTCCAGTTCAGTTATGTGTCGACGTATTTAGTTTACTTCCTTCTTGTATACTTGTATGTTTAGTTTACTTACGCTTCTTGCATACTCAATATATTCTAAGTATTGATCGCAAACTTTAAGTGATATATCACTTCATGATATAGATTCAGGTTTTAAGACAAAGCCACGTGGTTAGATACGCTCCAATCCTATCTCAACTACTTGTGGTGAGTCCTCATCTCTTGAGGACGCGATCTATGTTTTCTATTTCATTTATGTTTCAGTTTTCAGACTTTAGGAGTTAGCTGGGGCTTGTCCCAATAACTTGTTAGTGTAGTAGAGGTTTTCAGACTTATATAGACAGATTCAACTTTGTATCAGAGTTTTATGAGATTTGTTATTTAGAAATTTTAAAATTAGACTCTTTCAGTTAGCTTCCGCTCAATTATGATTTTTTTTAATTGTTGTCTTGCTAATGTTATGCTATGATCATGCCATGGGTCGACTTGGAGCCTCACGGGGTTCCTTGTCCTGTGTCTCGATCCAGGTTTATGTTCAGGTCATGATATGCTGGCTCACTAAAGCGCAATAAGCCATGCAGAAGCAGTCCAAACTGAGGTCACCAAACTCCATAGACGAAGTAGATAGATCACCGTAGAAGCGGGCCTCCTTAATCTAGACCAACCTCACAGAAGCAAACTAAGGTGCCAAAGGTTGTAGCTATCGGTGAACCTAAAAGTATCCCAACTCTCCGAACAAACCCTCAGAACTCATCTAGAACCTTCCGAATACAAAAAATATATATGCAAATCAATCATAAAACTTCTAGATATATTCAAACCAAATCACTGATCTGGGGTTGTCTTGATCAAATTTTGACCGTGGTAATCTCTAATTCCTAAAATACTAAAATCAATCCAATGATCCAAACACTTTCAAGTGCCTCGGTATATGTGAAAACAATTCAACCGGAACAAATTACCTTTTGGACCTAACTGAGTTTTCAAAATTCTAATTCAGCCTCGTTATCCAAAATTTTAACTTTGATCAAACTTTCTTAAACATATACTTCAAAAACTGAAAATCTTCTTCGAGAATTATTCGATCACCTGAAAATTGTGTCACCCATCCTTGCATATCAAAAAAGGCATATTGAATCCATGGGGGAAGGATCAAGATAAGAAAATCGAGCTAAAAATACAAAATGAGGTGATTATAGGTTATAAGTGAATTCGTCATGCATTTTTTTAAAATGCTAAAAGTCCAACTGTTATTTAATAAATGATAATTCATAAAGAAGATTTGATTTTAAGTGTATTTTTATGCTTTTTGTAATAATGCCAAAGGTCCAACTGTAATTCTAGAAATATCTTTAAAGAAGATTTGGTTATAAGTGATTTTTTCATATATTTTCTTAAAATGTTAAAAGTACAACTATTATTTTTTGGGATTATAACCCATGAAGCATATTTAATTTTATGTGTATTCTTCATGCATATTCTTAAAATGCTAAATGTCAAACTATGATTTTAGAATCCATAATCTTTGAAGCATATTTTGGGAGTCAGTAAACTCAAATGACTTATGACAGACTTCTTTGGTGTGAGAATAAGAAAAACTAAATCTATTTTATTAAATTTTCTTCAGATATCATATTAGTGATTTTATTTTTTGAGATAATGATGCAAACATTGAGTTAATATGAATAATTGATTACGACTTTACCTTTATAGACTCTAAGAAATTTTCCTAAGTCAAAAAGATAAGTATTAAAGATATTATCATGTATATCAAATAATTATGACCTTTCTACATAATAGTTATTCTATTGCGAACTCTAGACCAGAAGACAAAGCTAAATAATAAAAAAAAAATTCTCGCCCCTTTATTAGTAAGTTAGTTGCTATTCCCCTTGTCGAATCATTAATAAATTACAATTCAGTCATCAACTATTATTGATTCCAATACCTACATACATGAGGTTAAGAAGTGCAACACTAAGAAGATTTGATGAAGCTTCGTAGAGAGTGGTGATGAGCAGTAGTGGTAGTGTTGTTTGAAGGCGAGACCCACAGAATGCGTTAGAGGATGTAAAGTGTCATATATGATGAAAACATACACAAAACTTCGAGTTGTGCTAGAGGATGCAAGGTGCAGCATATGCTTCCAATAAGAGTAAAATTATCTAGTGCCTTTTAGTCTCGAGTTTCTTATAAAAAAATAAGAATAAATTTGGTTCTACTACCTGATAGGACCCTATTTTGTAAAATCAACTTAGAGTGAGATACATTAAATGGATTTCATAATTTTATCTATTAATAATATTCGCCTCTAAGCTTGCTATTCACTATCTAAACTACCAAGACTTTATAATTTGTAATTAGATGATTAAAACT
>JACEIK010000319.1:493352-506161 GCA_018107945.1 Datura stramonium | reverse complement strand
GATCAAATCCACTAGTTATAATAACTATAGGAATATCAAGTTATTAAGTTAGACTATGAAAGTTTGGAAAAGGGGGGTAAAGATGAGGATGAGGAGGGGCGCGATCATTTTCGAAAACCAATTCGATTTCATGCCGGAACGGTTAACTATAGAAGTCATTCACCTTATAAGGAGACTGTTGGAACAGTACGACAAAGTTAAACAAGATTTAGGCTATATCTAGGTAAAAGAGAATTCGAGGAAGAAAAAAAAGATTAAACAAGATTTAGGTTATATCTGCTACATCTAGTCACCTGCTATACATGTTGAAAGGAAGTTACCGAATAGTAGATGCAGTCTAAATATTGTTTAGTGCATCCAATGGTATGACTCAGTTAGTTTGGAGGCAGGTAGTTCATAGGGGTTATCCGGGATCAATCCCACCTTAATGCCTCTTGAGTCTAAGTCTGTCGCACAGGACTTGCCTACTGCGGATTATTCCGAGTTTCTAAAAAATAAAAATACTGTATAATTTTTTTTCTTTTGAAATCCTGTTTAACCCTCCACTGAGATGATTAATAAAGCTTGAGCAAGAAGTACATTCCCAAAACAAATACTGCATAAACCTATGCCGATTTAGTCTTATGCACATACACCTTTGAGGATCAATTGCCAACGACATGAGAGGAGTGGTAAAATAGTAAACCACCTTCTCTATTCTCTAGTAAAATATTTCCACCACACTCTTATATCAATATTAAATCAATCAATACTGGAAGTGAATTGATGTATGTAATCGGTGAGAGAAAACTTAGTACTAGAAATAGGGGCAGATTTATACCATGAATTAGAGGTGTCATGGCATTCGAATGCTCGTGTAAAATTTAATATACATACTAGTATTTTAGTTAAAAATATAGATAGAAAGAGAGAGTGAACTCGAAATCATAAGTTGACTGTAGGTGCTACGGCTAAAGTGTTGAATTTTAACCTGTCGATGATCTTGTGATTGAGACTCCATCAGGCACCAAATCCCTTTTGTTTACAATTCACGCCTACTTTGTTCCCTTTTTCCCTTAATTTCTTTTCTTTTATTATTTTTTTTAAATCCTATTTTATTATTTTATTTAAATTATGTATTTTTTTCTAGATCTTTAAATTCTTATTTGAATAACTCTAATCATTTTTTTAATCCATTTAGTGTTACTTTTTTATCTTAATTTTTAAAATTAATTAGAATGATAACAGGGAGAGACATAATATTAATATCTAATGTGGTGTATTTTCTAGTTGAAAACTGCATCTTATTAAATATTTTTAATCACTTAATTCAATGAAATTTGCATCGTGAGTATTAGTTGAATTGGACAAAACTTATTCAATTAAATAACGATTGATAATGGGTAGATTCACCATCTCCCATCCCAAAAGGAAAAAAAATTTAGCTATTCACGTCGAGACATTATGAATATTGTGGGAAGCTGACTTGTGGAAAAATATGCCGGATTTGCTGGATCTCTATGAACTCCATATGCATATTTGATTAACATTGCCTGGGCCACGAGGACAAGAAGTCAGAATCTTTTTTCTATTTTAGTGCTTTTGTCTCTCATATTTAATGTTGCCTCCTTATGATATATTTCCAGTGAGTTTGTCAAGAAAGCTGTCTATTAAAAAAAACAAAGCAATGGCCAAAAGAAAGAAAAAACTTGTGCTTTGCTGCAATCTGTTTTCATTTCTTCTTCTTCTTCTTGCAGAGCGTGCCGGGGCTGCTGGTTCACCTGTCAAGTTTCTTCCAGGATTCCAAGGGCCACTTCCTTTTGAACTTGAGACTGGGTAAGTGTGCAATGTTACTTCTTTGATGTTTGGTCTAGTTGTTGTTTCTCAAATGTATATATGATTGAACAATTTTAGAAAATAATACATTTATGCTAAATTGTCATATATTGGATGCAAATACTGAAGTTCAACATTCAATGGATGATGTTTTCAGCTATATAGGAGTGGGTGATTCAGATGATGTGCAACTATTCTACTACTTTGTTAAGTCTGAGTCTAATCCAAAATCGGACCCTCTTATTCTGTGGCTAACTGGAGGCCCTGGCTGCTCTGCTTTATCTGGCCTTCTCTTTGAGATAGGTCCAATAACGTTTGAGCCTGTGGAGTATGGTGACTTTAAGCCTGCGGAATATAATGGTAGCTTCCCTTCACTGGTCTTGAATCCTCATACATGGACAAAGGTGAACATATCTGTCAGTGACTAATCTTGGAATATTCATAAGCTTATTACATTAACTTAAGCGTTGTTTAATCAGGTAGCAAGCTTTATATTTTTAGATCTTCCAGTTGGTACTGGATTTTCCTATGCAAGAACTTCAGCAGCTCGTCAGTCGGATGATCTACTAGCTAGTGATCATGCATATCAATTTCTACACAAGGTAATTAAATCTTCCTTTTGTGTAACACAGATTCTGAAATCCAATTTCTATTTTTAATTTAATTCATCTATTTCTTTTCAGTGGTTCAATGATCACCCAGAATTCTTAAGAAATCCATTTTATGTGGCTGGGGACTCCTATGCTGGAATAGGCATACCAATCATTTCTCAGCTCATAGCAAATGGTAGGATTTTAAGATGAAGTGCACTGTTGTTTTTCCCCAAGAACCATCATTTGCTTAATCATTCACCATTGTGATGATGAGGTAATGCAGGAAATGAGAAGGGACTTGAGCCATTTATTGATCTTAAGGTTTGTCTTTCTTTTTTTGTTACATATTTTACATCATGAGTTCTTTTGTTTTGTATTAGGATATATAAGTCATTACATAGTTAGAGACTCCATGAACATCATGAAAGGATAGCTATATGTGCTCTTAACATTTTGCATCCTTCAAATGGTTTTAGGGATATTTGCTGGGAAATCCATCGACATTTCGAGGTGAATTCAACTACAGGATCCCATATGCTCATGGAGTGGGACTTATTTCTGCTGAACTTTTTGAGGTTTGCATTGTCTAATAGAACCCTTTTTTTTTATTTTAACTTATATACACTAACAATATAATAAAATTTTTACACTAAATGCGATTCAACATGTTGGAAAACTTAGACGTATTATTTTTCAGGTTACTAATTCAACTTATTATGTGTAATTGTCATGTGAAAAATATTTACACCGTCAAGGTATAGAAGTTAAATTTTTTTCTAAGCATTTTCTTCTCATTACACTGATTAAATGGATTACTACTCGTGAACAGTCTTTGAAGAGAAATTGTAAAGGAGAGTATTTTGATATAAATCCTAGCAACACACAATGTTGGAAGGATCGTCAGACTTATGATCAGGTTTGTGTCTAGTAAGTCATTTCTCTTGTGCTGCTTCCCTCTTATTGCTTGGTTTATTTGACTAAACATTTAAGTTGTATGATTTTTATAGATGCTTGATGGAATTACTAATGCGCATATTTTGGAGCCCAAATGTGAGTTTGCTTCACCAAGGCCACAAAAATGGTTAGGTAAAAGAAGGTCTCTTGATGAAATGCTATATCTTGGACGACTAAGATGTCGAGTAAGAATAACTGGTTCTCATCCCCTTGACAATCATCCAAATGCTATACCCAGATCTTGAAAATTATATTCATATTTTTAACTTCTTTCTTCTTTTGTCATGATAGTTTGACTGGGAAAAGATGTCTTATCATTGGGCTGATGATGACAAAGTTAGAGACGCCCTCCATGTTCGAAGAGTATGTTCCTTTTTTTTTATGAAAGGAGAATTCTAAAGTTTTGAAGCAACAAAAGAAAACTGGGAATGCATTAGATATTGAGCGGATCCCAAGTTAGCCCCAAGACGTTGGTTTCTAACAAGAATCTTATCCCATGCAGGGCAGTATTGGAAAATGGAAGCGATGTGCTGGTGATGCTTTGCCTTTCCTAAAGATAGTAGAAAACAGCATACCATATCATGCAAATCTCAGTGTCAAAGGCTATAGGTCCTTAATATATAGGTTGGGTAATTATATCTTGAGTCTACAAAGTTGTGAAATTTGTTGCATAAACAATAGATTCTCTATGTGAAATTTACTTAATTTTCAGCATTTCATAAAACAGTGGAGATCATGACACTATGATCCCTTACATATCAACCGAAGCTTGGATAAGATCTCTTAACTATTCTATTGTTGATGATTGGCGACCATGGATTGTTGATGGTCAAGTTGCCGGGTGAGTTCAAAACTAAATGAATATTCTTTGATGTTTGAATTTGTGTAAACATATGGCAACCTGACCTTTTCTTCTTTCCTTTATGTTTGTATTGAAACATGCAGGTATACAAGGACATATTCAAATAAAATGACATTTGCCACAGTGAAGGAAAGCTAACTATTTACCTAGTTTTTTTTTTCCCTCCTGTTTCTTTAGCAAGTTGACATCTTTTTTGGTTGAACTCTTCTGCAGGGAGGAGGACATACAGCTCCAGAGTACAAGCCTGTTGAATGTCTAGCCATGTTGAGGAGATGGTTGTCTTATCTGCCTCTCTGATTAATGATTGAACACATCCCAAGCTCTTCGTGAATAATAATAGCCAGTTTGGCTTAATTGATTAAAAAGCATACAAGTATTGAAATTGATTCTATAATGAAAGTCGTCACGTGTTTAGAAAGAAGTGTTAAAACTGATAATATATAAGACAAAATAACAGCTTGATTTTGGTTGCGGCAAATTGACTTTGCTTTCTTGGTCAAGGTGCCATTCAGGGTCTTTGAGAGATTTGAAATACATATTTCTATATAAAAAAATTGATAAATTTTTCGTATTGTTTGCAAAAATCAAGTAATTTAATCGTAATAAATAGATAAAAAAAATTATATTAACATTTAATCAGCGATTAAACAATAAATTTGTGTATAAAATATATTTATGTCTAACTTTCATTTATTTGAGCTAAATACATCAAGTTGTGACCATGCTAATTCGTCCCTCATCCCCAAACCAAACATNCTGATGTTGGAACGAAGCTAACTGTGCCGCCAAAGCATTCATTCGACCATGCTAATTCGTCCCTCATCCCCAAACCAAACATACCTTGTTCTGTTATTTAGTAAATGATTCTTGTTTGATTTCTTTTGTGATTTATGATTTGTTTAATTACGGTGTAAAGATCTTTTTCAGTAAATTAAAAATTTTATAAGAACATTAGATTACAATCCAAAATTTTGAATGTTGTTATAAATGTTAGATGCTAATTTAATGTTTTATCCATAAGAATGAGAAATATATCACAAATATTATACCCAATCTAATATTATCTAAGAAAGTACACTAGCAACATTTGCATAAGTAGCCGCAAGGGTTGGGTGAGTGGCTTTGGATTGATTTACCTCACCGGCAACTTTCTGAGCTAGAGCATATTGCATCGCGCTTGTCTAGTATAATCTAATTGGACCTAATAACATTTGAGTAAATCACCCAAACAATGTCACTATCCAAATTAGAACTCGTTTGATCATATAATTTAGAGCATAAATTTAAAATTTTGATTAGTATTGGCTTATGATATTTAAAAAAAAATTTATAACTCAAACTCTTAAAAAGTAATATCTCAAAAATTTGTGATTTCGATCAGAAAAAATTTTAAATTTTGACATTCAAATTCATCTCCAAATAAAATTGCAACTTTAAATCAACCTTAAAAATCACGTGCAAACGCTAACTCCACCGTTTCAGTTTACCGCCGGTGAATTTTCCGGTACCGATGGATTCTTCCGTCTATCTTCTCTTCTCTTCCATTATTATCTGAGTGTCCTGTTTTTCTTATTCAAATTCCTCAGCCATAACACTTTCAACTGCTCAAGTACATCTCCGCCAGTAGGAATGCCAAGTGGTAATGGCGTTGAATTAGAGTTCAAAAGCTATGAATGAATCTCAGACGCTTCACCATTAGAGCTCTTTCATAAGGTCAAGCAGCATTGCTTACGAGTTCAAGGTCAAATTACTTCTCTTCAGAATTCATCTGTCAAATGTTTGAAATTAGGGTAAATTTTTGCCCTTGAACTATTTGAAATAAGACAATTTTTTTAACTTAAAAGCAAGTGATTTTAGTTACAGTCAGACTTTTTTGTTTGTTATGTTATCTCGAGACATTTCCTTTGAATCCAAGCATCAGGTATAGCGAAAGAGTTTTTTCATATTTATATTTACGTGTATGCATTATGAATATTACTGGAGAGTTGAATTCTAAAAGTATTCCTGAATTCTTGGATCTCTATGAACTCCATGTATACATGTTTAATTAACTTGCAAGTTACGATGTGTATCTATTTTATTGCTTTTCCTGGTTATATCTCCAGAGAGTTTGTCAAAAAAGGTCTATATGACAGAAAACAATGGCCAGAAGTCTTGTGCTTTGCTGCAATCTGTTTTCAGTTCTTTTTCTTCTTGCAGAAGTACTACATTTTCCAGAGCGTGCTGTGGCTGCTGGTTCACCAGTCAAGTTTCTCCCAGGATTTAAAGGGCCACTTCCGTTTGAACTTGAAAATGGGTAAGTGTAAACAGCATTAATTTGATGTTTAGTCTAGTTTCTTCTCAAAATATATGTGATTGAATAATTCTAGAAAATAAATATATTTATACTAAATCTGCATGTACAGTAGTACACCTAGCTTAATCCTGGAACTATTTCTGTTTATAGCTACTAAGTAGGGCCTTGGACAATGTTTGATTTTAAATTGAAAAAATAAAGTGTATTTGATGTTTAAATTAAAAGGAGTTTGTGCAAGTTGACAGCTGTGTTTGAACATAATTTTGATGATTTGTGAGTGAAAACGAGCATTTCACAGTACACCTTCAAACCAATATTTCAATATTTTTATATACTCATGGCGAAAGAGGTATTTGTAAGTAATGAAGTCCGGTATTTCAGATAACCACTTTCACCCAACCTAATTCACTTTAGTAAATCATCTTTCCTGGCTCAAATGGATCTAAATTTGCTCGGCAAGGGGTGATGTTTTCAGGTACATAGGAGTGGGTGATTCAGATGATGTGCAACTATTCTACTACTTCATTAAGTCTCAGTCTAACCCAAAATCAGACCCTCTTATGCTCTGGATTAGTGGAGGGCCTGGCTGCTCTTCTTTACTTGGTCTTCTCTTTGAGATAGGTAAATGATTCTCCTTCTCCTTTTCCGTTTTTCTATTATTTCCTTCTCCATTTTGGACCACCATGTATACTGTTTCAACTTATTTCTCTTCAAAATGAAATGATGAGGCATCATCACACCACCCCCACAATTGATGCATCAAAATAGTGGAATTTATTCTTATACAGTAAAATAAATTACATTGGTGCTACTTTTTGTATCATGCAAATAACACCTTATAAATTACCTTACACGTGTCATACCTATGGATTGGTGTATTCGGAGATCTACATATGATAAAACCAAACCATCTCATTCATGTGCTATAAGCTTAATTAAATTGGTTCTGCATCATCAGAGTTTCCACAAGCTAGTTAATTTGCTGATCTTTTTAACTGTAAATGTGCAGGACCAATAACGTTTGAGCCTGTGGAGTACGGTGACTTTAAGCCAGTGGAATATAATGGTAGTTTTCCCTCACTGGTCTTGAATCCTCATACATGGACAAAGGTGAAAATATCTGTCAGTGACTTATCTTAGAATATTCATAAGCTCACAGCCTAACTGAAGTGTTTTTTTAATCAGGTAGCAAGCTTTATATTTTTAGATCTTCCAGTTGGTACTGGATTTTCCTATGCAAGAACTTCAGCGGCTCGTCAATCAGATAATCTGCAAGCTAGTGCTCATGCATATCAATTTCTTCACAAGGTGATTAAATCTCTGCACCTCATAGTTTTAATGTCAAACTTTTGTGTGACATAGATTCTGAAATCCAATTTCTATTTTTAAATGGCTTTTCCATTTAGTTTAATTCATCCATTTCTTTTCAGTGGTTCAATGATCACCCAGAATTCTTAAGAAATCCATTTTATGTGGGTGGGGACTCCTATTCTGGAATAGGTGTACCAATCATTTCTCAAGTCATAGCAAATGGTAGGATTTTAAAATGAAGTGCACTGTTGTTTTCTTCCAAGAATCATCATTCGCTTATTCTCCCCTTGGTTAATCGTTCACCATTTGTGATGATGTGGTAATGCAGGAAATGAGAAGGGACTTGAGCCATTTATTGATCTTAAGGTTTGTCTTTCTTTTTTGTTACATTTTTCACATAACGAGTTCTTTTGTTTTGTATTAGGACATATAAGTCATTACATAGTTAGAGGCCATGAACTAATGAAAGGATAGCCATAGGTGCTCTTGACATTTTGTATCCTTCAAATGGTTTTAGGGATATTTACTGGGAAATCCGGTGACATTTCGAGGTGAACTCAATTACGAGATCCCATATGCTCATGGAATGGGACTTATTTCCGATGAACTATTTGAGGTTTGCATTGTCTAACAGAAACCTTTTTTTATTTAACTTATATACACTGACAATGTAATCAAAATTTTACACTGTAAATGCAATTCGACATGTTGGAAAAGTTACATGTCTGATTTTTCATGTTACTAATTCAACTTATTATGTATTACATGTAATTATCTTTTTAAGTGTCATGATAATGTAAAAAATATTTATACTGTCAAGGTATAGAAGTTAAATGTTTTTCTAAGCATTTTCTTCACATTACACTGACTAAATGGATCACTACTCTTGAACAGTCCATGAAAAGAAACTGTAATGGAGAGTATGTACATCCTAGCAACACACAATGTTGGAAAGATCGTCATACTTATGATCAGGTTTGTGTCTAGTAATTCATTTCTCTTGTGCTGCTTCCATCTTAGTTCTTGATTTATTTGACTAAACTTAATATAAGTTATATGATTTTTATAGATGGTTGCTGGAATTTCTGGTGCACACATTTTGGAGCCCGCATGTGAGTTCGCTTCACCAAGGCCACAAAAACAATTAGGCCAAAGAAGGTCTCTTGATGAAATGCTATATCTTGGACGACAAAGTTGTCGAGTAAGAATAATTGGTTCTTATCCTGATAATCATCCACTCTTTAAGGAAATACTTGCCCGCTCCAGGTGTTTTCAACAATTCAAGTTTTGGTATCTTGACCATATAACTTACGAGTTAGTACAAATTAAAGTGATAATACATATTTTAAAAGTTTATATACACAAGACATATCTTGCATTAACCAACTCGGTGTAAGAACCGGGTGAGGGTGAGTCTTTTTTCCTCTAACCAGTGTCAATCATAGCTTGAATAAGCAAAAGCATGGACCTCTATTGTGATCTTTGCATTTCATTATTATAGTAACTGCTGAACTTTTTACCTGTATCATCCTTTGGGAAAATATGCTAAACTCAAATCTTGAAAACTATATTCATATACTAACTTTTTTTTTTTTGTCATGCTAGTTTGACTGGGAAAGGATCTCTTGCCATTGGGCCAATGATGACAAAGTTAGAGAGGCCCTCCATGTTCGAAGAGTATGTTCCCTTTTTCTTTAATCATAAAAGGAGAAATCTAAAGTTTTGGAAGCAACGGAAAAACATTAGATATTTACCTAAATCAGTAGGTCCTTGAGTGGATCCCATGTTGGCCCCTAGACGTTGGTCTCTAACCAGAAATCTTATCCCATGCAGGGAAGTATCGGAAAATGGAAGCAATGTGCTGGCAATGCTTTGCCTTTCCGAAAGACAGTAAAAAACAGCATACCATATCATGCAAATCTCAGTGTCAAAGGCTATAGGTCCTTAATATACAGGTTGGATAATTGTATCTTGTGTCTATAAAGTTGTAAACTTGTTGCATAAATAATAGTAGATTCTCCGTGTGAAATTTACTTATTTTTCAGTATTTTGTAAAACAGTGGTGATCATGACATGATGGTCCCTTATATATCAACCGAAGCTTGGATAAGATCTCTTAACTATTCTATTGCTGATGATTGGCGACCATGGATTGTTGATGGTCAAGTTGCCGGGTGAGTACTTCAAAACTAAATGAATGTTCTTTGATGTTTGAATTTGTGTAAACATACTGCAACCTGAGCTTTTCTTCTTTCCTTTATGTTTGTATTGAAACATGCAGGTATACGAGGACATATTCAAATAAAATGACATTTGCCACAGTGAAGGAAATCTAACTATTTGACTTCTATTAACTAGTTTCATTTACCTTTTGTTTTCTCCTGTTTCTTTAGCAAGTTAACATTTTTTTTCTATGTTGAACTCTTCTGCAGGGAGGAGGACATACAACTCCAGAGTACAAGCCTGTTGAATGTCTTGCCATGCTGAGGAGATGGTTGTCTTATCTGCCTCTCTGATTAATGATGAACACATTTGAATAATAGCCAGTTTGGCTTAATGTATTGAAATTGATTCTATAATGGAAGTCTTTTAAGGGAAGCGGGAATTCTTGCGTTCTAGCCCATAGCTTTATTAGCAACTGAAATAAATTTCCAAATACTATTAATCTTTCAATACAATTGCGATTTGTTTTGTTTTATATTTTGTTTATCCAAAACAAAAAAATAAAAACTAAAAAGAGCAATATTAAATCTCAAAGTTCAAAACATTCCTATAAGTTCTAAAGGGAATCAAAAATGGTTCTTGCATAACTCATTCAATCTGATGTATATACAGACAAATTTGTATGCAGATATGTTATATTTTTTTGCAGTGTGTTACCTCTAAATCTTTGCACATTCTATGCAGATATCTCATTCACGTGCTCGTGTAAATTGTAAATCTCCTCGAAAAAATATAACAAAATAAATAACTACAAGTACATGCTTTCAAATTACACATTACTATACTATAGTGTACAATGAAGACAATGTGTACTTTTATTATAAAACATCTGATCCATTTTCAACCTTACATGGTGAATGGAATAGTATGTGAGTGAGCACATGCTTTTGTCTACTTTAATTTTTACCGTTGCGATGGTTGAATAGGATTCATTCTGTTCTTTAATCAGAAATCTTAAGTTTGAGTTTGAAGTCGTTTGGTCATGCGAGATAAAATCATGATTTGAAATTATAATATGAAATCATATGAGATGAAATTTGAAGTTTTGTTTGGACATGTAATTTGAGATTTTTAAGTTATATTTTTTCTTCATCAACATAAGAACCCCATAAGTTGTAAAAACTATTCAAATTGCCCAAATTCTTACACAATCTTACAAAATAAGTAAAAGTTCATAATAAAATATAATACACTATAATAAAGTCATTCTCAAAAAAAAAATACAACTTAATAATCGAACTTTAGTTCAACAAAAAGAAAAATTAAACATGAGTTGTAGTGTACTGCTCTTTAATATAATCCTCCCATATAGTACGGACAAAAGGTTGGCAAACTATTTATGTCCAATATAATAGTTGGCAAAGGTTGTTTACATTTATAATAGTTTGAAATCGTATGTCCAAACGTTGATTTCATCTCATAATTTCAAATCGCGACATGAAATCACATGTCCAAACACCTTGTAAGAACTAAAAATAATCTTAATAGGAAGCACTTTCACCTTTAATGAACCATTGCAAAGCATGAATCTGAATTAGTCTTTTAGGCCTAAAAGCAGCACCAGATGGGAAGCCCAAAAAACTTTAGCTAGTGTTTGGTTGATTTTGAAAATTTATCTTTAATTATTTATTTGGCTATGAAATTTGATCTTCGATATCTTTGTTTTCAAAAACTGGATCATACTAATTTTTGAATTTTGGGAACTAACTCACAAAACTTCAATTTTAAAATTTCAAATTTCAACTTTAAAATCTATAGTCAAATGAAAACTACTAATCGCTCCGTTTCAAAATAAGTGGTGCTTTTAGCTTGAGCATAACCCTTAAGAAAATTACTCATTCCTAGATAGAAAAATATATTTTTACCCACTTACCCCTAATAAATATTTTGAAAAAGATGTAACTCTTTAATATTTTTTTTGATTATGTAAAATTCTTTTCATTTAAATAGTAAAATTGAAAAAACATCATTAATGTCTTCTTGATTATATAAAACACCACTTATTTTAAAATAAAATCGAAAAGCTAAAACACCACTTATTTTGAAATAAAAAGAGTAATAATTTCTCTCTCCCCCTCCATTTTTTGGGGCTCCAAGGATAAAGAGGTTATGATGAAATATTTCCTTCATCCTTTTTTTTTTTAATCAAACAAGAAAATAAGGTTTTCTTTTTAAAAATAAATAAATTATCATTTGTTCATATATCTTCCTTCCTTTATGGTTAAAAGTGAGAGAATAGAAAGGCAACATTTTAATTTTAAATCAACATTTTTTATCTAAATAAAAGATCAATATAGGAAATAGGCAATAATTTCCTTTTTTTGGTGTGCTTACCCTTTCACCTACCAAATAAATGTAATAAATCTTTGCTCTTTTTTAAAAAAGTAGTTATCATTATAGTACTTATTTATGACTCATTTTTCTCTTGTTTCTCTTAGTTCTTCTCTAATCTAAAAGGATGAAAGATAGAACAATGGAAATGATTTCCCTTTTCATGCTTACCTTTTCACCAACCAAAAATTATAACCCATGGATTAGAATATGGGTGTTAATTACTTTTTAAAATTTTGTTTGATCCTTGTATTTTTACTAGACTTGTACAAATATTCTTTATACGTTCGACAAAAATTACAATCAAATAATGTGCTATATAACATTGAATTTATGTCAGTATAAAAAGGAATTTTAACATATTTAACCGCTCAATTAAAAAATAGTTACAACTACTAACCAATATATATGGATAGCTATTAAT